>VKOC01047283.1:0-43212 GCA_009364415.1 Spea multiplicata
TTGTTTTTTTCAGGACAAGATGGGCTTTCTTCAGATACCATTATTTTGATCGTATCATCTTATTTACTATAAAAAAATTAATAAAAACATGGTGAAAAATTGAAAAAAAAACACATTTTATGACTTTTATTTGAAAAATCTTTTACTCACCTAAAAAAGCAATTAAAAAAACTAGCTAAATAGATTCTACTACTTGTCCTGAGTTTACAGATACCCAATGTTTTTATGTTTTTTTGCTGTTTTTTGTAAGTTATAGAGCAATAAGTACAAGCAGCGTTTTATGATTTCCAAATCTTTTTTAACAAATCTGGTCAGTCTGCCTCCATCTCCTCTTTGGAACATCTTTGAAGCCGGTTAACTCAATTTAACCCATTCAAACCATATAGTTTTGAAAACTAGACACCCCAAGGTATTCCAAATGCTGTTATTTTAACCCTTTCCATGCACCACTTATACAACTATACTTTGTCAAACTTTGTAATAGTAATTTTTTTTATTTTTTTTCCCACACAAATTGTACTTTAGTTATAGATATACAGGTTCTGGTATATGTCACTATCAAACAACACCCCAATATGTGTTCAGGATCATCTCCTGAGTACAGCGATACCCCACATGCATGGGTTTGTCAGATTGTTTGGCTGGTAAAAGGCTACTTTTGGGGCATGCGTAATTCAGGTGGGCATTTGGTCATTCTGCCTCCATCTCCTGTTTGGAACATCTTTGAAGCTGGTTAACTCAATTTAACCCATTCAAACCATATATTATTGAAAACTAGACACCCCAGGGTATTCCAAATGCTGTTATTTTAACCCTTTCCATGCACCAATTATAGAACTACACTTTGTCAAACTTTGTAATAGTAATTTTTTCCACACAAATTGTACTTTAGTTATAGATATACAGGTCCTGGTATATGTCACTGTCAAACAGCACCCCAATGTGTGTTCAGGAACATCTCCCGAGTGCAGTGATACCCGACATGCATGGGTTTGTCGGGTTGTTTCAGATTTAAAATGCCACATTTGGGAAGTGCGCTTTTTTTCTCCATTTTGGTCAGTCTGTACCTATGCCCTATCTAGGCCACTCCAATTTACCCCATCAGCCATTTTTTTTTATATTAGACACCCCTTGGGTATTTGAAGTGCTTTTATTTTAACTCTTTGTTGAGATTTTTGAGAAATTTTAGCACTTGCTCAAAATAATAAACTTTATTTTTTATATTTGTTTTATTTTTTTAATACTTTTTTTATATATTTTTTACACATTTTGCTGGTACTGGATGGTTCATCTAGTGACATCACTGCATAATTATTTTTAAATGTTAGCACATTTTTTTTTATTTTTTTTTCCATTTTTTATTATTTTTTTTGAATATTTTACTAATCACATAGTGATTAGAAAGCTGGGCTCCATTGACTTGCATGGTTGAATGCAGTACCTGTATTCAACCAGCAAGTGGAGCCAGTTCTCTAGAGGGTCTGGAGACCATCTAGCGAACTTTTAAAACTTGTTTGCTTTACAGTGCGGCGGCCATCTTTATTGATGGCGAAGATCACCGGCAGCTGCGGCTGTGACCGCTCTCCGGAGCGGTCACAGCCCACCTAAAGGTAAGTGTTTGGTGTCGCTGGATGCCTCCTGATCGAGGCATTCCAGCGACACCATTTAAGTTTAGGAGGCGATCGTCGATCGCCTCCTAAACGCTTTTAAAACGGGCGTCCGCCGCCATACAATGTATGGCGGCTGTTGACGCCCCGGGGAGGGGCCAGACATGGCCCCCGATGCCGATCTCGGCCTTGCTGAATGCCTCGACATCGAGGCATTGCAGCAAGGCCGTTTAAGCGAAGAAAGTGATCCTTGATCACTTTCTAAGCTTATTTCATTTTTTGACGGTTCAGGACCGTCAAAGGTCATTTAGTGACCTTCTTGTTATGACGGTCCTGAACCGGCAAAGGTCGTGAAGGGGTTAAGGATGCTTATAATATTGCACATTAACACCCCCCATACTCCCTTAGCTCACCTGTCATAGTCCCTCTAATGCAATACTTAAACTAGTGTGGCTGGTCCATCCCTTACAATGGCACTTTTACCTTTTACCCTAAATCCATCTAGATTTTAAACTCCTTTGAGCAGGGCCCTCCTCACCTGTTGTCTCTGTAAGTCAATGTGTTATGTTACATACAACTTGTTATGTCCTGTCTACCCATTGTACAGCGCTATGGAGTTTGATGGCGCTATATATAAAACAATAAATAATAATAACAAAATGAATAAACTTTAAAAAAATATTTGCATGTAGTTTAAATTCTAGCTGTAATCTGTGGAAGGTTTTCATTTTAGAGCCATTTAATAGATCAGATATTTTACCTATACCATTCCTAATCCATAAAAATAAGTCCATATTTTCTATGAAGTTTGTTACAATCTTAACAGACAAAATAAATCAAATACATAAAGGAATATTGCACATATATAATATGCTTTAAGACTAAGCTATCTGTGTTATTTGTAAGTTGAGGAATATTTTCATTAATAGTCCAAATTCTAGAGACCAATACATTCTGGTGCCTCAATTTTCCCTTTTATAGTTTAAACTGTAACCACCCTGCCTGTAACTACTACGGCCATAGCAGTCTCCCGCCGCCACACCAGAGCCTCGAGTCACCGTGCCATCCCTTTCGTGCACTACACGCATGAGCGCGCCACTCCAAAAATGGCCGCCGGAACCTGAAGACTCATGCCACATCAAAGATGCAGGCCGACCTGCAACTGACTGCACATGTGCAACCCACGATTTAAAGGAACAGTACCTGTTTTTCCCTGCAAGTAGCTGGAGACGGGGTTATCTGCTGGGCTATTTAAGGGCGCTTTAGCTGTCGATGGATTGCTCCTCAAAGAGATTCTTATCTCCTCTGTTGCGGTTCCTGTGTTGTTCTGATTCTGACTTTGGCTTCGTCTCACTTTGATCTT
Source organism: Spea multiplicata (assembly GCA_009364415.1). NCBI lineage: Eukaryota > Metazoa > Chordata > Amphibia > Anura > Pelobatidae > Spea > Spea multiplicata. Next base: position 2,971 of record VKOC01047283.1, read on the forward strand.
GATTCTCCAATCCTTGACCTCGGCTTTGTTTGTGACTACTCACCTGTGTGCTCGCCTGCTCTGGCTCGTGTCCAGGTTCTGCATTGCAGATCTCCCACTACCCTGCCCGGTCCGTTACATAAACCACCCGAACCAAACTATTTTGAGTATTTATGGCATGAGCCAACATTTTGGCTTCCTAATAGTTTTTATAATTCAGGAATCCCCAGCTATCCATTTTCTCTTTTCTTACAAAGCGATAGAAGACTTAAATGCTGTTTTTTAACTGACCATATAAACCTAGAACATGTTTGGATCAATTTAAACCAACCTGGTGAGACACTCATTGAGATCATTCTGAACAGATATGTCCATTTAGGAAGAATGTATGATTTCAAGATTTTTCTATTCTTTAAAGTACCTGCTCGTGTATATATATATATATATATATATATATATAGCGCGTTGTGATCAATTTAATGTATGCAACTCCAAGAGGTTATTGCACATAGTTTCATTAGAGAGACCTGGATTAACAGCCACATCACTCTGTCTGCTGCTTTGTTTGGGTTCCAATTAAAGCTTGTATCCAGTGACGTACATAACATCGTCAACATCAACCTTTCTCAATGCATCTGGGGGCAGTGTGGGCATGTATTATCAAGACACAATGCTGTGAAAGGAATCCACCTTATTCTGTGATGTTGCAATACAACACTGATACTAGTTGACCAGTTGCTTCCCTGTTCTATTTCTCTTCATTTGTTTTTGTTTTTTCCAGTGTTGAGGGTATGGCATATTATAAGAGCGGACTACTACAGCCTACTGAGTAAATGCACTCATCAGCAAACTTCAAGAATCATCCTAGCAAGAATTCTCTCGAGGTGTCATGTATGTTCTCTAGTTTGCAGATTCGTAGATGACCTCAAAATGGGTGTTTATCTTGGCTAATAACTACATATTTTAGACTTTTTTTTTTTACAGAACGTTAGTGCTAGATCATTTTTCTTACTCTTTTCAAAAAACATTTGGGTTCAACTGCCACAATTCTGTAACTTTATCCTGCATGATCAAATTAGATTTGTGACTGCCAAGCGCTTTGTGCACAGACAAGTTTTTAACATGCGCAGGTATATATTTATTTAGGTATGCAATGTTATTGGAGATACTCATACACTGATATGCTTGTGACTGAGTATATTGTACATAGTAACAATACTGGCCTATACTTTTAAACAATTGCGTCAGAGAGAACCTAATCTGTATTCTTGTTTTTTTAAACAGTAATTATTAAAAACATTATTTTTGGATTTTCTATGTTGTCAGGCTTGACAGATCCAGGCAACCATAGCTTCTAAAAATAAAGTTATTTTCCCTTTTACGTTTCATGTTACTAATCCCTCTAAAATAAGGGTGGTTCTATCTTACTCCATAAAATTTAGCGTTCACATTATATGCCATATATAACAATTCCAATGGGAGTTATCTAATATTTATCTGTTACCAAAATAATGTAGAATATACAATTGTGAAGATTTATGCTCCAACCGCTAGTCCTGTGTCATATGTCATATGTTCTCAGAAACAAAGAAAGTGCTTGCCCTCATATTCCAATATGTGACACCTGGAAAGTTTACCATCCTTTAAATAAAGACTTTGCATTCTATCCAATGCCCATATGACGTACTTATGAAAATATTACAGCTGAGTAAGTCGATAAGGCACTATTGCAATAAGCAGGCTGGGTTTGCCAATTATATTAGTGAGTATTTTAATATGAACCTCTCCATCTTTTAATCAACTATCTATCAGGTGCACAAAGGCGTTTTAAGGAACCAACCTATCAAACATGCAGCCACAGTTAAAAATATTGGACTGAAAATGTATTGTCCTGTGTACATAAGTTGCAACCACTGGAAAGAAGGCTCTTCAAATACTAATTATAAGTGCTTAACTGCTTCCGGACCACAGCTATTTTACACTACAGGACCAGAGCAATTTTCATGTTTCTTCAACCATAATGCATCTCTTTCTCAATTAGTGTAACCATGCAAATTATATATTGCTTTTCTCAGCACGAGTAGGGCTTTATTTTGACACCATAATCAGGCCAGGACTGGCACACTGGGTAACATTGCTACACAAACACGAGCTTCAGTGCCAGATCGGTGCTGTAGTGTTGCGGCCACCAGCTTAAAAACATAGCATGTGGCCTGTCATATCCAGCCGTGCTGATGTCATTAGGCTAAAGATCTTAATGTGCCAGAGCCACCTCCTTATTCCCAGTCTGGCCCTGACCCAACTTATATACAGTATCTCACAAAAGTGAGTACACCCCTCACATTTTTGTAAATATTTTATTATATCTTTTCATGTGACAACACTGAAGAAATGACACTCTGCTACAATGCAAAGTAGTGAGTGTACAGCCTGTATAACAGTGTAAATTTGCTGTCCCCTCAAAATAACTCAACACACAGCCATTGATGTCTAAACCTTGGCACCAAAAGTGATATTACGTATCAATACCCTCAAATAAAAAAATGGGGGAAAAAACTATCAATAAAAATAGAAGCTGATGAGTGGTGCAAGGCCTTTTTATGGTCTGACACAATCTAAATCTAGACACAATTCAAAGTCTCTAATAGATGGTATTTGGTGCCTACCAGAATATCTACAATTTACTCTGATAGCTTCTCTATTTGTTGGAGATGCAACAAAGCAGAGGGCTCATATGTGTGGTGGAACTACAAGGATATTAGCAATCTAAAGAAAACAGAAGGAGTGGCTCTAATGCATGTAAAATTGCCTAAAGCCTAATGGCTTTAAAAATAACAGTCGCGCAAAATAGGAAACAACCTCACCAGCTGCTTTGGTCTACTGCTATACAACAATTTAGCCTCTAGATTAAAATGGGAAAATCATTGAGTTGGCTATACTTAAATTCTCCCATAAATTAAGATAAAATAGACAGGAACATTTTGGCTGATGCACAAAACTAATAATGACTAACAAACATTAGCTAATCTAACTTTGGGTAAAGCGTTACCACATCTGTGATTTTCCTCCATGCCTTGTGAAACCACTGTTTTGTTTTGTTCTTTTTCTTTCTTCTGTTATTTTGATGTTGTTTGAGTTTAAGTAGTGAATACATGATATATGGTATTTCTAGTCTTACATACAGCACATGGAGTCTTATATGAGGTTATCAAAAAAGTCACTACTCGTGTTACAAGCATTGTGTTAGATAAGTACAGACATGGGTACATTCCTATTATCATGAAAATTGCATTTTCAGACTGTAATAGATTTTTAGTAAGTATATTTTTATGTAAACAAACTAAGAGATGTTTACAAATTAACGATTGGTAGTAATCTGAAACCAAGGCAACAAATTTCGGGCAGTGCCCTTAACTGTACTTCCAGGGTTAGGCAGGGTTTAGTGCTAGGACCAACCGAATATTGGAGTACTTTGGCGTAGTGGTGGGCTAAGCATACTATAGCCAAATGATGTGACTGAATCTCCAACTGTTATCACATAGTCCTAGGCTAGTTCTTGTATTCATGTTTGTCTATCTCTTATGTACCTTTGCCCTCCTTTTCCTGAATCATCTGAGGATTTCAGTTCCTCTCTCCTCTCCCCATGTCCCAGTTAAGATATCCTATCCTTGCTTAAAGGAGAAGCGTCTGAAGATCCCGGTTCCTCACTCCATCCCTTGTGTTCCTTGTTCACTGTCCTTTGTTGTGTCCTGTACATGTATATCTTGTCTGGCTATGTTTATTGCTCGGTCTCCCTGTTCAGTTACCCTTGCTCGCTCTCCCTGTTCAGTTACCCTTGCTCGCTCTGTCACCCTTGCTTGTTATGTTTCAGCTGTTACTCTGGTTAGCTTCCATACTCCCAGCCTGCAGCCTGCAGGATGTCACCAAGTTCTGGTTTGTACTGGACAACATCCGGTGCTATGTCAGGGCCCTGGTATGTGGCCGCACAACCCTAGATGCCCACCTGGGAGACTGCAGTCGCCCTGCACCAGGCCCTGTCCATCTCTGCTACTGCGCAATAACTCCCGAACACCATCTTTGGGCACTACAGTAGCCTGTATGGACCCATTCGTGACAATAACAGTGTATGAATTATTATTCCCTTACTTGCGATAATACAATATGTAGACCAATACATGGAAATACAAAATATTAGTGTTGCATTATATTAGCTACAAAGGTTTAATAAAAATTTGATTATATAATATATGTTATGTTAAATAAACAATTTCCATCTCTCATATACATGTAATGCTATTTGGGGGGGGGGGTAGTAATACCTGAAAGCTGTTGTAATCGAAAGACGGGAGAGATAATATGGATCGCTGGTTGCCTGCGCAAAGAAAAAAACAATGTTTTTCTCATAACTTATATTACGATGTTTTTTTGTTTTGTATGTCTGTATTTTAATTTTTTGAAAACTAAATAAAGAAAAGCATAACTACACATTTGTCTGTACTGAACTTCATTTTCCAATTGCCTGCCCGGTCCCCTTCTGTGTCCAAGTCCTCCTGTAGAGAAGTAACATCAAGGTTAGACTGTATTACTCTACCTAATTTTGTATTATCAAAACACTCAAACACTGAGACTGAGAGATCATCAATAAACAAACTTTAAAAAAAAGGACCCAGGGCAGACTCCTAAGATACTTTAAGTAATACTTTGGTCCAGTTTGAGAATTTACAATCACTCTTTGAATTCTATCTGTGAAGGCCCAGATTTAATAGGTGCCATCTGTGGTAGTTATTGTCTGAATGCTGAATGTCCCAGAATATGTGTGATTATTGTTATGCTTTTGTTCTCCCATCATGTGTTACCCTGTCCATGTGCCACTTGCCCTGCCCACGGACTTTAGCCCTGTATAGCCTGGACACCATCAACCCCACTGGAGCGCCCCTTTCCTGGAGTTAACCCACGGAGGGGGAGGTACGGACCAGGGGTGGTTCGGAGAGGGAGCCTCCTACAGATCCCCGGTCGCTGGGAGCAGAGATCAGCCGGTGCGGTTATCTTGCTGTCTGTCCCGGGGAAACTTTGAACGGCTACCACTCGGGGTCCCTTCAACCGATCATGTCTCTTTTTGTACAGGATATCCACAGGACCCCAAGCTATCCAGGTATCCCCCCAGTATCCCAGGATTGCCGCGGCTCCTTCGGGATTATCCCAAAAACAACGGTTTAAGGTTGTACGGACATTGCGGGGCTCAGTGGTCTAAATGTGGCGCCGGACTGTCTGGGCAGGGCGGGAAGATGTGGACATGATTTATGGTCTTTTTCTCACCTAACCTATATATAAACCTGTGTGTTTCTCAAATAGAGAAATAGTGTTTCTCGTCTTGTTATTGAGGTAAGCCTCAGTGCTGCCCTTATCAGGGTGGTAGAGCGCTGTGCCGTGGCTTCTACTATGATCACTTATTGTCCTTTTCAGGACAATAGCCACCCTGTGTAGCTCAGCTTCGACTAGCCACAGTGGTAAAGCAGCCCCTTCTCTCTGCAACGCTGGTTCTGTCTGGCGGTGAAAGGGTTTATCTCTGGTGTCCCAGCAGGAGGAAGCAACGATTGAAGGGATTACCCATTCGGGTACAGGTCGTTCCCGTCACATTATGAATTTACAATCACTCTTTGCATTCTATCTTTTAGATTTACATTTGCCCCTAAACCTATTTCTTACTATTTTTACATTAATGTTTTGTGTAGAACCATGTCAAAAGCCCTGACAAAGTCCAAATAGATCACACCTACTGCCACTCCTAGATCTATATTTTTACTGACAACGTCATATTGATGGAATGTGATGAGATTGGGACTACATCAGTAAACTAAAAAAAGTAATTCATGGGATGCCTGAAGCAACAATTTAGTGCCACTAATCCTTTTAATAAAATATGCAGATTGAAATAGAGAAAACAACAATACATTTACTTTTCCTCTCACTCATTGCTGGGTCTAGAAAGTTTTGTCCTCTGAAGTGACTACAAATTCAGAAGGCCGTTTTATCTCTAGATAAGTAAATAGTTCAATTTATTCCTATAGTAAGTAAAGTGCCAGGAAATAGGTGACCAAATACATGCACCAGGACAGTCTCTGCCACACCAACACCCAAACACACACACCAAGACAGGCTCTGCCACACCGACACCCAAACACACCAGGGCAGGCTCTGCCACACCGACACCCACACACCAAGACTAGCTCTGCCAAACTGACACCCAAACACACACCAAGACAGACTCTGCCAAACCAAAACCTACACCAAGACAGGCTCTGCCACACCCACACACACCAGGACAGGCTCAGCCACACCGACACCCAAACACACACACACCAAGACACTCTCTGCCATACTGACAACCACATCTGTATGGGCTAAACTACAACAATAAAAAAAATGTATTTTCCACATTGCTTTGTTGTTGCTCCCCCTTTTGTGTTTTTGCCTCCTCGTGTATCGCCCCCAGCCTGCCCCTCACTTTAGTATTGATTTATGTAATGGCCACACCTGCCCCCCTTGTGTATTGATGCCGCAAGCACAGATAAAATGCCGGCCTGCAGCATGGGGTATTTATATCTGACTAGTTGGTTCCTTCCATAAGTCTATTCATCCCTCATACTACAGGGAAGCATTTTATCTGGCCTGGTCAGCAATATGTAAAAGTTATATGTGTCCTGGAAAACATGGCCGAAGTGGTCACCCTAATGCCCTCAACACCCTTGACTATAGCCCCCAGCTACCTCCACATTGTATATTTATCCCACCACCTAGCCCTCCCTTTAGTATTGATTTATGTGATGTCCCAGCCAGCACCACCTTGTGAATTAATGCCCCTCTTTAGAATCATGTCAGCCCTAGCATCCTGATTGCATCCACAGGGTCTGCCCAACGACGAGATTGGAAGCTTAGAACTTGTCACCTTTGCCCTCAGACAGCCTGCCTGTGGCACCCTAGCCTCAAACAGACTCCATGTGACATCCTATATAACCATGCTATCACACACATATTCATTCATAAACATTAATTCATGCATTCGTATACTCATTCACAGATACTCATTCAGTCACAGATACTCATTCATTCCCAAAATCATGCATACTCGCTCATACATTCATCGAACAGCTGAAACTGGTTATATAGAACCGGACCACCAATGTGGGCTGGGGTACAAGGGTGTCTAGTTATAACTATTTGAAACCAACCCATGTCCTACATATTAATACTGTGTAGGTTCAAGTTGTTACCTTCGAAAGTAAAGTCCAGTTATTCCATTTGTAACAACCTCTAGAAGGTTTGTCACCAGGGAAAGTGGAGCGACATTCTTTCACCTATATCTTCTGAATGTCGCTCCACTTTCCCTGGTGACGGCCCGGTTGTTGTGTTAGTACCGGGATGGGAGACCACCTGGGAATACAAGGAGTTGTGGGGCGCTGAGACACTTCTGGGTTAGTCAACTTGTTTTATTTTTTGTATATGTATGAATTGTTTGTTACTGTCATGTGATTTTATGGAGATTCCATCTTATTGGTGTATTTTGGTAATGTAACCACATTGAGGGGGGAGGACTATTGCTTATAAGGAAGCATATGGACACTTCAAAACTGAACCACTCTGGATTTGTTGAGTCATAAGGAAGGTGTTCTATGTTATATCTTCAGGCAAACTGCCAAAGAAAATCCTGATTCATCTCCTGAGGAAGCCGGTTTTCTGGTGAAACGCGTTGAGAGAGAGGGACATATTGGGAAGTTCTTGCTGCTGGACGGTGGACTTTCCTGTGCCTGGTTTTATGCTGATTATCTTGTACACGCTTTTGTACATTTGATCTGTTCTACAAAGAATTAAAGAATATTTTATGATGAGCTCATTTATGTCCTTGGAAATGTGAGTGCATTACTTACCTGCAATACGGCTAAGCCTCATTCACATAGAGAGTTACACTATCTTTTGTCAAAAATCTTTTTTTTTCCCCTATGCGGATATGCGCCCCATCTGGAAGAGTTGCATTGTGACAACATGGGGTAGTGCAGGCAACTACCAACCTCTCGGCCTCCTACCTGGCCCTGGTGAAACCTTTGAGGCATCTAGTGTTGCGGGGTCTGTGTACGTATATTATGGCTATACGTATTCTGGGTTTGACGGTTCAATGGCAGATGCTTTGTCCCGACAGGAATGGTTGCTATTTCGGCTGTTGGCTTCAGGGGTGACACTGGAAGGAACTACAGTACCCAGATTGGCAGTGGACATTTGGAAAAGAAGCAAAAAATTATTTCACCGTTCCTTGGCCCCCACAACCTGGACGGCCTACAAGAGGGCTTGGATGGAGTGGGAGGCATTCATGGTAAACATAGGCAGTCCAAACTCAGTAGAGGAAGGGGCCAAGGGTCTACTATGGTACTTGAAGGAGTCTTTTAAAAGGGAGCATCATCATCAAGGGTTAATAGGTTTTTTGGGAGTGCTAGCCTTTTATTGCAAATGGAACAGCGGGTTGATTTACCAAGGGTTTTATTGTCCAACAAGCTCTGAAAGGTTACAGATGGTGCAATAAGTCTGTTGACAGAAGGCGTCCTGTTACTTTTCAGTTGCTAGGGCAATTGTAGAACACCTTGGATTGGGAGTGTACATCACACGGTGTTAGCCCCCCATATTAAAGAATTTTAACAAAAGATAATTTGTTAGATCAAGTTAGATCAACTGTTTTTTGTTAGATCTACTCTGAAATATGCAATATTAACAATTTTCAAGGGGGCTAACCCATAGCCAGCCTCCCTTAACAAGATTTTCAACAAATTTTTTTGTGTGGGATGGGAATACATACAGGTTCGCCCCCCAACTGAAATTTGGAAAAAAAATATTGATTTTGGTAGATACAGTATTTGCTAGATCCGGTGAGATCAACTGTTTTTTCATTAGATCTATCACTCAAAATTTATCTCCAAACCCCTTAAGCCAGTAGTATTAAAAAATACGTAAAGCACAGGTGTCGCTCTCTGGAGCATTACAAATATGTATCTGGTGTATGACTGTTATTAAAAGAAGGTCCTACTTCTCCCAATATAATTTGTGTGGATTTATCAAATATAGAAAAAAGCTGTGGGTGCGGACTGGAGGGACTTTGTATGTGTATGAGCATGAATGTCTATGCATAAGTGTATGTGAGCATGGATGTCTATATATAAGTGTGTGTGAGCATGGATGCCTATGTCTAAGTGCATGTGAGCATGGATGTGGAAGTATGAGAGCATAGATGTGGAATTTGTAAGTGCTGGAAGATGGAGTGTGTGTGTGTTACAATTAACGGTGTGAGAGGGAGTGTGTGTTAGCATTAACAGTGTGAGAGGGAGTGTGTGTTAGAGTGAGTGCATACGTGTGTGTTAATGAGTATTATTAAGTGTGTGCTAGCATGTGTCATTTTGTGTAAGAGGTTTGAGGAAAAGGTGGCACTCACAAGCTGTTTGGGGCAAAGATGGCACTATAGGACATGTTGCTTGGCAAAGTTTGGGTAGCCCGGGACATACACTGCCCTTACACACCTGCCCATACACACACATATACACATACACTGCCCTTACACATGCCTCTCCGTACACACTGCATTTACACAAATCTGCCCATAAACATACATATACACGTACAGTGCCCTTTCACACACACACATATATATACATACACTGCCCTTACACACACCTGCCCATAAACACACATATACACATACACTAAGACACACACATATAAACATATACTGCCCTTACACACACATATACATGTGCATTGTGCTTACACACACATATACACATACACTGCCCTTACACGCAGCTTACAAATACCTATACTGCTCTTACACACACCTGTCCATACAAGCTTACAAACACATACATTCATATACACTGCCATTACACCCCTTTCTCCCCATCTCTTACCTCTTTTACCATCCTTCTTCCTTCATTCTCCATCCTCCATCCTGTGGTGGGAGCATGAGGACTCTCACTTCAGGCTTAACTTTACTGCTCCCTCATCACTATGTGCAGGCTGTTGCTGCAGAGTGCAGGGATGACAGCATATCCCCGAGCTCTGCATTATGTTCCAGCGCGTAGTGATGAGGGAGCAGTAAGGCGAGGTCTGGAGTGACAAACCTCAAGCTCCTTAATGCTGAGCCTACTAGAGGGAGATCGTGATCTCCCAACTAGTCCTGCAGGCTGCAGCTGCTGATCGGGCAGCTGTGCGCTTCACCCCCTGCAGCTGCACCTGAGGTGAGAAAGGCTCTAGCCTCCCCTTACCTCTGCCCCTGCCAAGCGGGACAAAGGTAGGGATAGCCAGGACAGCAGGACAGAGACCCAAAGTCGGGACTGATAGGCGGGACAGTTGGAGATATACGCACACTCCCTCCCTCTTCCATTATCTGTGTAGCATGCCATCTCTTTTACATCCCCCTTACTTTTCATTGAGTCTGGTCTTCACTGCAGCTTGCACTTTATGTTATATTTTATGAGGTGCTGTCGCCCCTACCACAATGGAGTTGTGTAACACGTTACTTGACCCTGAGAGATGTCTTGGCTACTGACCACCTATGTGCTATGCATTTGCTCATTTTTCCTAGTTTTTATTTGATGCAAAGTTGAGCTTTCTTTTGTTGCCCTCTTTCCTAGGACTGTTTAACCCTAAAGTAAATTTTGCCTCAATTATAATCTTTCACACATAAGCAGGCACTGATAGATTATTGCCATAGAATTGGAAAATGCTTGATAAAAGTTTCTGTTTCTTTTTTTATGTGAGATTATTTGCTTCACATACCAGAGGTACAATAAATGTTTTATCTTTAGTGGAATCTTAAATATGCATATTTGCATAGCAATTCTAAGAAGTTGAACATTGTTTAACAAGCTGTGGATTGCATATGCCATCTATATCTACCTACCTAAACCCTAAACACTAGTCCCCAACTCACTAACCTCCCCCCAATAAAATCCCAAAAGTTGGTCATTGTAAAAATCAGTGTTTAACAGATAAAAATCATCACGGAGCCCTTCGAATGCTTTCTGTCTCTCTGCCATCAGTATAATGCACGTCATATTCCGGCGCTCAGCAGTGAAACAGCGCACACCGGGGCCGATCAAGAGACAGATGACCGCAGGACCTATACAAGGTAAGTGAACTTCAAAGGGGGGGGGTAGGTAGTGAGGAGGGGGTAGATAGGCAGAAGGGAGTAGATAGGGAGAAGGGAGTGAGAAAGGGCTAATAGGGCAGAAGGCAGTGAGAAGAGGTAGATAGGGCAGAAGGGGTAGATAGGGCAGAAGGGAGTGAGAAGGGGTAGATAGGGCAGAAGGGAGGGAGGGGGTAGATAGTGAGAAATGAGGGTAGCAAGAATTTTGAAATAAAGAGTCAGAATGAGAGAGAGAGTGAATGGGTTAATTTGTGGATGCATTATGTGAATGAGTGAGAGAATAAATAAATTAATGTGTGGATGAATTGTGTGAATGAGTGAGAGAAGTACTGAATATGTGAGAATGCATTAATGAATATGTGTAAATAATTTGTGAGAAAGAATGAAATAATAAATGATTGTGTGAATGAAAGTAACTTAGTGAGTGACTGTAAAAATGTTTGTGTGAATCATAGGTGTATAATTGATATGTCAAAAAGGCAAATATGGCACAAGCAGGGTGTTTATGGGACAAATATGGCACATATGGCAAATATGGTTGTTTATATGCCTTCAGTGCTGAGTTTACATGTGATTTCCAGTTATGTATACCTGCAATACTGAGTTTGTGTGTTCTGTTAATCTATATCTGCAATGCTATGTTTAAATACATTATTTATGTATACCAACAAATACAGGGGTTTTATGTCTTATTCAGTTGCGCGTGCTGTTTCCATGTGTTGTTTATTTGTTCTATACCTGAACTACAGGGAGTAGGTAAAAGAGAGGTATAGCTTGGTGAATGGGGTAAAAAGGGACTCTGGGGATGATTACGGAGGAGAGGTCCTCTCAATGTCACGGTGCAGTCAGAAGGAGGGAAGACTGCACTGACTCTCACAGTCTTCCCCTAATCTGCAGTCAGTGTGGCAAAAATGTATTTTTTGGTGTGATAGCGGAGGGAGTGATTGCATGCCAAGGAAATGCTTGGGTAGGGTCCAATTTTTTCACTATAAAATATATTGGCAACAGGGTCTAATATTGATATATATAAATTGGCAGCAGGGGCAAATATTTATATATATTAGCAGTAGGGTCTAATATATAACGGCAGCACGGGCTAATATTAAAGAATGAAAAATAACTGCCAGTTCAGCTGTTATTTTAAAATCATATTTCAATCAAGGTCTTTACTTCAAAGAGATAAGTACATATTATGTAGTTAAAAATGGATGTCTAACACGCATATATATATATATATATTTTAGCGTTTTATAATTGCCCCCCTACTTTGGTCCCTGTACCCCCATGTGCCCCCCTAAATATGAAAGCTGGAGACACCACTGCAGAGGACCCTCACCAGATATTCAACAGACTCAGCAGGACGACGGAGGACTCAGGAGCATTGAGGGAGCAGCCAGAAGATGAGAACAGGGTAAGTGCCGTTTCTGACACAATGGTAACACTGCTGTAAGGGAATGCCTGAACAAAAGTTTGTGCATTCAAACACTGTACACCCTTGGGGTTAAGGAGCATTATTTTACATGACAACATTGAACATTCAAGTTTTTTTTTTAAATTAAAGTAACACAAAAGACAAGTTTAAGACATTATTCCCAACAATGAGCAAAGCCTGCCATAAGGACCAAATTGTAGATTCGTTGATATGGGAAAACAAGTAAATACTCTTTTTCATATAAGGGTAAGCCTCCAGGTACCAGCATTTTTACACTGAAACGACAGTGACTCTGTGTCCCTGATTGCTCAGGAAAGCCCAGCATTTTAAGGCACTGTCTCGGGTCCTGGGCAACTTCATTCCAGGACAATGTAGTATCCAGTGAGTCTCCCTACCTTACGCACCAACTGATTATGTATCCCTGTCTCCTTTTCCACATATCCATGTCTTTTCTTGATTCTTCTTATTCTGTCTTCTGTAAGAGCGTGAGAAACATGTTTGTATTTTTGTATTGCCATTGAAAGATAATAAATAATACAAAAATAGAGATAACAATTACTGCTAATACAGACAATGCTTAAAAAATAGTTAAATTAATTATAGCGTTCACAGGAATGATGAAAAGCATCATTCTTGTATTAACTTATTTTGGGTTATTTTAGAAAATCGGAATTTTTACAGTTTTTCAGATTTATTTTATTTTATTTTTTTCACTTACAGTGGCATGATATGTATACTAATTGTTTTAGAGAGAACATTTAAACCATATCCAATGTCTGTGTCATATGATACTTGTAACCCCTTCAAGGGGTATTTAACATCCTAATGTCTTGCTCAGTATATAGTATTGGGAGTCATGCTATACCACCAACAGTGCCTGGCTCAGTATATAGTGATGGGAGTTATGCTGTATCAATGTCTACGTCTGGCTATTTATATACTGAGGAGACGTGCTGTACCACCATTTGTGTTTAAGTGCCCCTAAACGGAAATGAAACATTACTCAGATTGCAGACAGACATAAACAACATAGGTATGACTACTCCTTTAACTGGTGGCACTAAAAGTGTATAGTGCACAGCCAGACTGTATGAATTGTTGTAATTGTTTGCAATTGCTGGTAATTTAAGAACAGCAACTGGCAAAAGGATGATTCTTCATTTCCCCATTTACTGTCAATTAAAAAACTAATTTAAAAAATAAACTCATGAAGCATCTAAATAATTAATTTGCTATTGTAATAATCAATATATCTGTATATAGAGAGCCTTTATTTACTGTTTTGTCTGTATATGCTGAAATCAAGTTGGCATTTCTTTATGGACCATGAGGTAATCGCATGGTTTAATGAAAGACCTGGCAACGATTCTTTAAATTTTTAATTTAGTAACTTGGTTTATAGTGTAATTGTAAAACATGCTTCAAAAATCAAGCTGCAAGGTTTATAAAAATAAATGGAAAAAAACACAAGAGGTTATGAGATCAATTTATTATGTGTGCCTTTCACAAGGGTGTTTGCTTTCATGCCCGTATGTGTTCCTCTAAACCTCCTTCAGAATTTAGGTAATAAATTCCCAAGCAGAAAATATTATAGAAGGTGATTTATTAAATACCTGCATTTTAATACAACTTGTTTAACTGAGTATGTTATTTATTTGGCTCTACAAAAACTCAGCATGCCACAGCAGGGGGTGTTGGAAGTCAACCTCACAAGGATTACAAAAGCAGGAAGTCAATTTAGAACATGCAATGATGAAACATAGAAACATGAAAGGGTAAGAATAAACCATTGGATTTCCAAACTGAGAACTCCAAACTGAGATTGTAGGATATGAACCTGTTTTTTAAGGCCTAAATGTTGATTTTTTAATTGAGATAAAAATGTTTGTTAATTATGCTATTTTAGTATTTTAGATAAGGTGATTATTAGGATAAAAACCAACCAAAAAATTATGGGGCGCAGATACATATAAAGGAAAAAAACAAAAACAATATAGTGTAGAGTGTAAAATCAATGGTGTGTGAAAGTGAAATGTTGCACTCACAGATGGAACAGATGATTCAGACCCATCCAAGTAGAATGCAGTAATATCTTTAATGATCTTCGTGTTAAATCTAAAAAATAGACTAAAATAGTGCAATATTTGGGTAAAGAGTCAATTTTACCAGTAAAAATACCAGTAAAAATGCACTCACATTTAGTCCATGCACCCAAAGTGCATAAAGCGTATGTGTGGAAAGAACCACCGATTGTAGAATGTAGAAAAGTTCAAATAGATCCTTCCAGATCCTTCCAAATGCGTTTCGCCGACTTGTCTTCTTCAGTAGAAGTATAATCAATCACTTAACTATTTGGGAAGTATTATTTGTTTTTACCTTTTATTTGTTTTTACCTTTTATTATTGATTTACCTTATTTACTTTAGCACATAGCACGTGATTTTAGGTTTTTTCACATTTCTCGATTATTAGGATAACCAATAGTAGTTTGATATTGTCTGCTTATTGTGATTTTAAAGTTTTGGTATGTATGTGTCACAGCAAACCACCATCTAAAACCAAGCACTTGAGTTTGATACTTTTGGTCTTTAGAGACTGTCGCTCATCCACCGATCAGCTATAACATTATGATCACTGACAGGTGAAGTGAATAACACTGAAAATCTTGTTATCATGGCACCTGCCAGTGGGTGGGATATATTAGGCAGCAAGTGAACATTTCAGCCTCAAAGCTGATGTGTTAGAAGCAGGAGAAATCACCAGGGATAAGGAACTAAGTGAGTGACAAGGGCCAAATTGGGATGGCTAGACAACTGGGCACGAGTGTCTCCAAAACTGCAGCTCTTGTGGGGTATTCCCGGTCTGCAATGGTCAGTATCAAAAGTGGTCCAAGGAAGAAAACACGGTGAATTGGACGGCCAAGGCTCATTGATGCACTTGGGGGTGCAAAGGCTTGCCCGTGTAGTCAAATCCAACAGACGTTGGAAAACTGAAAAGTTAACGCTGGTTCTGATAGAAAGGTGTCAGAAACACACAGTGCATCGCAGTTTGTTGAGGGGGGCTACATAGCCACAGACCGGTCAGGGTGCCACATGCTGACCCCTGTCCACAGCCGAAAGCACCTACAATGAATAGGAACTGGACCACTGAGCAATGGAAGAAGGTGGCCTGGTCTAATGAATCATGTTTTCTTTTACATCACATGGATGGCCGGGGGCTTGTGTGTCTCTTACCTGGAGAATACATGGTACCAGGATGCATTCATGGAGGCCCGATCTTGCAACTTACAGGACTCAAAGAATTTGCTGCAAACGTCCATCACAAAGACCTGGCAATTGGGCAACACAATGATCCTCCAAATAACTGCAGATTCATCGAATGGGGAAGGCAAATAAGAGGGGTGGTATCCATAATTACAGAAGAAGGGAAAATTTTTAGAGGCTTCATGAGTTGCGTCCAGTCAGACTGGTGATCCCCACAAACATCTGGAACTAGGACTCGTACAAACTTGCTTTTTAAATGAAAATTGACATTTCGTTCTAATCTCTGAAAACAAGGGGGGCTCGTTAATGAAAATGCATTGTAAAATTGCCAAAATGTTAAATTAATTCATTTGTTTGCCTTCTATAGATGAGCTATCACTCCATATACAGGCTTAACCAAGCTATGGTTAGTATTTGTGGCAGCATTCACAGAGAGTGTGGGTAAGGTTCAAAGTGTGTACATGTGTCAAGCATTCAGAGCCCAATAAATCTAACAGGTGATGCTTATTAAGTATTAGCAAAGGCAAACCCCTCAGGAAATTATCAAGGACAAGGTGCAAAAGGTTGCCTACAGAAAAGGGGGACAAAATAAGTAACAAATGCAGTGCTAGATATATCTATAAATCTCAAATCACTTTCAAATGAAGCTTTTAATAATATCTTTAAAAACAGCTTATATCTCAAGATTCTTCTCCCGGGAGACTGTTCAACATATCCACCACCCTTCTATTAAAGTTAGTCTTCCTTACATTAAGGTATACTTTATTGGATAAAATAAAAGTAAGACTCTCAGGAGAAGCATAATTAATATGCAAATTACAATTAACCATTTCAGTGCCTGTGAGGAAAGCTGTGCTTTAATTTTTTATAAATTTAGAGCAGCTTTTATTATAGCACTATGTGTGTGTGCTACATGCACCTCCCCATCTCCTGTGTTTTTTTCTTTGCAGCAGGACACTGTTTCACATACTAACTCCACCTTCTTCACTGAGCAGCCTTTCATTAGTCCATTTCCTGGGATTCCCTGCTAATTAGCCAGCCCCTTCTCCTGCTGTGCTCTGAGAATCTGTTTTGGCTCCTGATTTCTGGAAGTTTATTTTGACTACATCTCTCGATTTTGTGATTACTTTGTTATTTACTGCACTATCGTCTCTATCTGGTTTTGTGGTTCCTGACATCTGCCAAGAAATCAGTGGAGATAAGAAAACAGCTGGAGAAGTCAGCAGGTGGGGGGTAGATACAAAGCATGGGGAAGGTGCAGGGGTACAGACAGCACCAGGTGATAGGTGTTATGCTGTACCACTGTCAGTGCGTGCCTCAGTTTTTGTCTAATTTTGGTGTGTTACTTACTTTTAATAAAAGTGTGGTTTTTTTTGTTTTTAAAGGTGGGGGAGGGTCATTTTCAGTTTCGGCCAAGTGAATGCTGAATTTTCGGTTTCGGTCCAGAATTTTCATTTCAGTGCATCCCTACAGTATACTAAACCAGACACTGAAGTGGTAGGCCTACACCATATCAATGTTTGGCTTAGTATATAGAGATAGGGGTTATGCTGTACCAAGGTCAGTGCGTGCCTCAGTATATAGTGATAGATGTTATGCTGTACCACCGTCAGTGCATGCCTCAGTATATAGTGATAGGTGTTATGCTGTACCACTGTCAGCATAACACTGTTATATACTGTTTGCCTCAGTATATAACGATAACAGTTATGCTGTACCACTGTCAATGTTTGCCTCAGTATATAATGATAACAGTTATACTGTACCACCGTCAATGTGTGCCTCAGTATATAATGATAACAGTTATGCTGGACCCCCATCAATGTCTGCCTCAGGATATAATGATAACAGTTATGCTGTACCACATTTAATGTTTGCCTCAATATAATGATAACAGTTGTGCAGTACAACCGTCAATGTCTGCTTCAGGATATAATGATTACGGTTATGCTGTACCACATTTAATGTTTGCCTCAATATAATGATAACAGTTATGTTGTACCTCCATCAATGTTTGCCTAGCGATAGAAGCTATGCAGTTTTAAAGTATGTGTGGGGGGTGGCGGTGCCACATACAGGATCTACCTCAGGTGCCAAATACTCTAGGTACGCCCCTGGGTGTATCCTAAAAGGAGACCCAGTTTTAAGTGACCAAATAGAGAATAAGCCCCATGTTGTCTATTCCAGAGCACCAAATTTTAAGAATATTCTGGCTGCTACAAAGAGATTAAGATATTCAGAGTAGGAGGATGATATTAGGGGAATCAAAAGATGTGGACATTGCGTGGGCTGTAACAACAAAGCAAATATGCCCTTAAATATTTTAACCTTTAAGAGCAAAAAAACCCAAGAGATCCATAAAATCAAGGATTTAACGTCTTGTAATTCAAAAGGAGTCATTTAACTCCTCACCTGTCATTGTGGGTTGCAGTATATTGGCAGAACTAAAAGGCAGCTAAAGAGGAGCCTCTGGGAACATATTACTAATTAAAAAGAATAGTTCATGAGAAAAACCCGGAAAGGTCTAGAATTTATAGCAATAGAATCGGTTCAGGAAGAGTGCAAAGGGGGTTTGGGCCCTCCTTGATCCTAAGGGTCTGTATCTGGATTTTAAATTAGAAGCCTTTAAAAAATATATATATTTTATGGCCCAATTATGTTTTTTTACCAATCTATTTATATATCCATATGTTTATATCTGATACTTGCTTTTTTTGTTAATTATTATATATTTTTTCAAGTAAGTTCAATCATGATCCATGATTAGTATTGTCTGAATCTGCATTTAAGATTTGATTGTATACCTTATATCATCAAATTGGGCTAGGTATCTGTTGTAATATTGGAGCAATTGAGAAGTAACAGAAGAGTTACACTTTTGACTTTTTATTGTCTTTATGTGATTGGATTAATTAAACTCTGTGTGTGTACCCCTTAGACTGAGGAAGTAGTTTCAACCACGAAAAACGTAGGGAGTTTTTTTTCCACGTTTGTTATATTTTTATTGTTCCAAGTAGGGTCTAGTATTGTCCATCTCACGCTGTTAATGAAGATCTGATACAAGTGCCGCTAATACTAGATTTGATTTGCAATTTTACTCATCAGCGTTTGTAAGTGCATATACCGTATTTGCTCAATTATAAGACGACCCTTATTATGAAGACGACGCCCCAAAACTTTAATATTGATTTAGAAAAAAAGACTACCCTACAGGGAGGAGAGGTGCAACCACTTCCTACCTTGCACACGTTTGCATCACCGAGGGTTAAAAGAAGATTGGACGGGACAACAATCCTGATCTTGAAGGAATATTGATAACATCATGAGGGACCAACGATTGAGCAGTGAACATTAATTATACACACAGCAAGTCCGCTTGACATTTGAATTTCTATTTTATTGGGTTTACATTTTGATCTGATTTTTTAATCTAATTTTTAATCCAATTTAATTTATTCACAATTTATTTATGAATTTATTGTTTTATATTTATTATCCATTTCTCACATTTTTAACTATGGATTCATTCAGATTTATATTGGTTTGACTGATAGACTAGGTTTGTTTAGTGGATGTATGACTAGGGTGAGAACTTTTATCCAGTCTTTTTCTATTATCTAGTAATTAAGTTGTAAGGGTTCATTTTGGCTTTACATTGGAGTGCCATTTGGTCTTACAGGTCACAAATGAGTCAAAGTTATCAATATCACTGTCAGGGTCCCACACAGGAACAGAGTCTAATGAAGGATCAGGGAGAGGCCATATTGCCTTGAGTTCAAGTTAGTGCAAAATGAGGGAACTTTCGGTGGCGTTTTCTCCCCCCCCCATTGCAGGATTGGTGAAAGGGTGTCACCGCAAGCGCCACCATTTTGGCGGGAGTTCCCACAGGTTTATATCCAAGGAGATTTGGATGAAGATAGAAGATTGAAAATAGAAGATAAGAGATAGAAGATAAAAGACAGAAGATGAAGAATATGAAGAAGCAGAAGTGGTCGGCAGAGAAAGTTAGGAAAATATTTAGAGGGCATGTGAGAGTGGATGAGAATGAGTGTGTGAGAAAGTGAGTGAATGCAGGCACCGGGCAATGAACTTTGTTCCCAAATTAAAAATGCCCCAAAATTTTTGGCTAACCGAATGGGCAGGGAAAACTTTTTTGGCCCATTTGCACATGTCTCATATGTAGTATAATGTAACATTGTATGTCAGTTCTGTTACGCTCTAAAACGTCTAGTTTCTCATTTGTCTTTCCCCTCTCTTATTGATTAAGTCTTTCCCAAGTTAGATTCCCATTTAACTTTCCCGCCTTTCCTTCCTTCTTGCATAAGAACTTGTATTAGATATGTGCTGGGTTTTCTAGATAATTAAGTTCCCATTACATAAATAATTTTTACGCAAACTAATCTTTATGCAGTAACTTTCATTGAACCCCTTTCTGTGTAGGATGATCCAGATTATCTGTGTGCTGATAATGAACATTTTCTTACAAGTCCAAGGCCAAATAAAATCCAGTACATGAAGTGCATATTTGTAAATTTTATTCAAATTAATAATTAACTTCTTCAGAACTACATAGTTATAATTTATTATGTAATTTCAAAATACAATGCAAAGATTTTAAAATCTACCACATACTCTTAGTGCAAATCAGTGGAAATTAAATAAAATACAAAATAATTACATTGTATTAAATCTTGTCAATACATAGGAATACATTAATAATTAGTATGAGACAGAGATGTCCCTCGAAGGCCCTAGCAAGGTATCTTATCAGGAAATTTACAGTGATAGGACCAGGAAGGTGTGGCCTGCTGTAGCTGATGCAAAAAAGTGCCCTCTGACCTTTTTTACTTTTCTTCACACTCAGAAAGCCTGCAAGATGCATGACAACGATTTTATCACAATTTTGACTGGAATTAGAAATAGCTGTAATATCTAAAAAAATTGCCATGTCATATTTTCTGGTATTTACAGCAACCTTGGGTGCCAGATTATTTTTACAAAACCTTTTTGTCACAAAAGGAAGTCTCTGTAAGTCTCTGGCTCATTAAAGAGTTTTATTAGCTGAGTAATAGCCAAACCAATGGCCCAATTCATACCATATAAGGTGAATAAAACCCTATACACCTTAGCCACCTGTTGGTAGTTGCACACTATGGCATCCTAGGAAGCAGTTGCACACCACTCATTTCTGTATCTTCCCTTGACTATAGAGATTTAGGCCCAGTCCATACATTTCTCACTTTCTCATTTCTGGAATCAAAATTTAATAAGGCAGTCATTTTGACTTGCTTGTTCCTTTCTTCCCATACGATAAGGCATTTGCTGAATAAAGCTGCTATTTAGGTTGACACACTCCTTAGCAAGTTACCTATCCCCTGAATAAAAACTGGTGGACTAAATGGGATTCAGATGGGCTTGGCCATGCTCTGAGTTCTAAAGTTCTGTCCTTGCAAAGCTCTGCAATTTGTTTTTTGAAAGCATGAAAATAATAGTTTTTTATACTTCTGCTGAAGCAATTCATATCCAGTTGTGATCTTCATAATCTTGTTGGTTGTTTTTTCCCTTCCATTTTACAAACGTTGCCTCTTAATTTAGTCAGTGCTTCTACTCATTTGACTTTGGAACATGTTAAAGAAGAAATCACAAACTTAAGCCACAAACTTAAGCCTAACTCCAAACGTCTTATTATCAAAGCTACCTGTAAGAGAACTCTAAGGGAACAGATATGTCGTCATGGTCATGTCCACCATTGTATAGCTACCCTGCCTTTGTAAGGTCAAGGAAACCATTACTCTTCTCAAAATGGCTGAACAGCCTGAGATGGTCTTCCATGAAAGAATGCTTCCTTCGCACTGCAGGAGTTGAAGTCGTAGGGTGACTGATCTCTCATCAACACTAGTATGATCATCACTTTTTATCTCTTCTTCTTCCAGGTCACAAAGTCCAAAGACGCAGAAGGGAAGGTAGTTGAAGAACTTTGACGAGAGTGAGCAACGCCTATATTATGTGCTATAGCATCACTGTGGAAGGACAAATATAGCTATTAAAGGGGAACCAAATTCAGTAATTTAAAGTAACTACTTTGTGCCTTCTATTTTCTCAATTAGTTTTTGAAATATGTAGTTAAAAGTTCACCTTATAGAAGCTGCACTCTGTCTCTTAGATAGGCACAATCAAGCACTATTTAATCCATTTCGTGTCATGTTCTATCAGTCCTCGTCACATACCCTTACAATCACTACCTGATCCAGCTGACAAAAATCAGCAACAATAGGGTAGAGATAAGATAATTAGATAAATAATTATACAGAATATGAGAAAAGAGTGCTAGTAAATTATTTCAGATGTTATACATATGTATAAGATATACTACTTATTTTAACCTGTAAACAACTTTATATGTAGTGTATAAAACGAAACTGTAGGATTTGAGAAAAGTTACAGATCTGCTTTAACGTTTGAAAGGCTCAGCTGTTCACAGTCTTTCCAACAGCAAAAGCCTCTGGGTGGAAAATCTCTTATCCTATATCTAGTCCTTTACAATCAAAAAAGAACTTGCTCATCTCTTTCTGCAATACTTAGTCCTTGAGATATACACCAAAGGAATTAAATCTCTTATTTGTTTACATCTCTTATCTCTGCATTTTTTATAGAGCAATATGTGGATTTCAGCCAATCCAGTGTCTGAAAACCAGGGAGGATCGGAAGGTAAAAGTTAAATCTAAGGTGAGGCCACTAACGCAAACGGCAGCACTAAGCAATTTAATGGCTTATGTAACTTTTTACCGGCCACTTGGTGACTTAATTTGTTGTTGATCTTGTGAAGTTTTTTATCATCGCAGTGTGGTGAAAGTGACATTTTAACCCAAAGAGTACCAACGGCATAAGTGATACTTTCTTGGCAAAGTGGACACCAGGAGCCAATCACTTACATTTAGTGTAGTTGGGCTACACATTAACTGCAAATCAAAGCTGGTAGCTGGAGACTTCCCATATAGGTGTTGTATGGAGAAAGAATGCTACAATTCTATGTGTAAAACAATTTAGAATAAAAAATATCTGTCTGTGTGGAGCAGGGACATAAGAAGAATGTCTTAGTTGTGGAAATCTGTAATTTCTACCTGTATTTTGTTTCATTACTGTATTTATGGTGAAGATTATGTATGCCTACTTTGGGATATGTTTGTCACAAGTAAGGATACATAAGGTACTGTGAATGATATGTACTGTCACCTACATGAATGTATAGACACATATATTGAAGAAAAGTTTTGTGGAACCATTGTGCAAATGAACCTAGATGTACTTTGCTATCTCCAATCCTTTTAATTTCTTGACCTTTTGGCCTATTGATGTCTAATGTACATTGTAATAGTGACTTCTCTTACCGAAGAATATACAAGAGTTGAACTTGAGATTTCTTTACTTTTAGGGTGGGTTTTCTTTGCAGCCAAGTCTGCTCTTCTGATTTATTGTCAGCGGTGTCCCTAATGAAGATACCAGTTAAATAACATTTGCTGTTTCTGCAGATTATCGGAAGAGCAGAGGCAAGGAAAAAGCAAAGGTTCAAGCTGTGACGTTCATAGATAGATCCCTCCTTCAGTCTTTCATAGATATAGAGGTCATATATTCATTTGTCTATGTCAGTTTGCCAAGTGGAGCATGTTCCATGTTGTGTCTTGTTGTGGTTAAGTGGTTAAATCTGTGGAATGTGGTGTTGTTTTTTCCATTTTAATTGCTTTATTATGCTTTATTGGGGCAATAATACATTGGCATTTTGGGCCTTCCTTTTCTGACTCCTCCTTTTAGCTGTGTCAAACAATTATCACAATCCTTTTGGTGAAGACTGAGGACCATGTTCAATGGCTTTATATTGTTTTACAAAAATGTAAAAAATGAATAAATGCTTGCACAAATATCCAGGGGGAAAATAGGACAATCTGGTAGTGTTGGTAAAGTATTTGGCAGGCTTGTCTCTCCTCATGTGGACAGCACATTTATTTGACAAAGGAAAGCATCCTAGACCTTCCAACTCACTGACTGACACAGATGAGAGAGATCTACAAGGTCATAAAAACAAACTCTCTAGTTTTCTCTAGTATAACAAAGTTTTACAGAAATTTACACCACTCGGCCTCAAATTGTGCAATGGAGTAGATATTCCAGGTCGACTATGACTAATGATTTAGGTTGTTATCCTATCTTACAGATCTATGGATAGACCTTAAATAGGGTGTTGTATACAGTTCTGGAGAGAGTTCAGACAAGGGCTACCACAATGGTGAATGCTATGCAGGATCAAAATAGGAAAGAATACTACTGAGAGAGTAGACATAGGCATATTGCTATTCTGAATCTAAGACAAGACCACAGATTCATTAAAGTTCCGTCTTTACATTAGGAAACGGGATTAGACTAAGATGGGCCGAATGGTTCTTATTTGCTATGTTTCTATGCAAAGCTGTACAATGTTTCACACAGAAAGACATTCTAAAACATGGGCAAGGATTTTTTTCCACGGTACAATACAGTAATTTGTCTATTATGTTTATGAACACATCTACCCTGTTTTCTTAAGTTAGCTCTATATATTAACTAAAATAATAATGTTGTTGGGACTTAGTAGTTAATCCTAAATCATGTTACAGGGACACATAATTACCCATAATTAGCAAATCACCAATGATATGGCGTTTTTTATTTTATTTTATTTTGGGAAGATCACATAAGAAGAACACATGGCACATAATGCACAGAAATCACATCAAAGTAATAATGGAGTAATCAAATTCTTACCATAGTGACAGACTGACAACTCCATGGAACAACTCTAAGCATTTGTCTCTAGGAAATTAGTTAAAACCTTCATATGCACCCTACACAAATAGTATTTTCCTTTTAAAGAGACAGTGACGCCTGGGTTCAGCATAAAAGACCATAGTACTGTGCAAATGTTTTAGGCAGATGTGAAAAAATAGTGTAAAGTAAGAATGATTTTATGTTCAAAGTGACTGAATCTACAAAAATCTGGATAAAATCAATATTTGGTGTGACCACCCTTTGCCTTTAAAACAGCAATTCTTCTAGGTACGCTTGCGCAAAGTCAGGGATTTTGTAGGTAAACAGGTGTATGATTGAACAATTATACCAGACAGGTGCTAATGATGATCAATTTAATATGTAGGTTGAAACATAACCAAAACTAGACGTTCTGTCAAAGGTCTTTTGAAAAAGCACAAAGGAATGAGCAATGTTGAGGACCGTAGATAAAAGTTGCTTTGGACCGATGAGTGAAAATTTGAAATATTTGGCTGTAGAAGAAGGCAGTTTGTTCAGCGAAGGGCTGGAAAGTGGTACAAGAATGAGTGTTTGCAGACAATCGTGAAGCATGGTGGAGTTTCCTTGCAAGTTTGGGGCTGTGTTTTTGCAAATGGAGTTGGGGATTTACTCAGAATTAATGGTCTCCTCGATGCTGAGAAGTACAGGCAGATACTTATCCATAATGAAAAACAATCAGAGAGGAGAGACTGCTTGTGGCCAAATCTATTCTGCAGCAAGTCAATGACCCCAAACACACAGACAAAATTGTTAAGAACTATCTTCAGTGTGAAGAAGAACAAGGAGTCCTGGAAGTGATGGTCCCCACAGAGCACTGATCCCAACATCATCAAGTCTGTCTGAAATTACATGAAGAGAGAGAAGCAACTGAGGCTGCTTAAATCCCCAGAAGAAATGTGGTCAATGCTCCAAGATGTTCCTTAAAAAACTGTGTTGAAGTGTACCTAGAAGATTTGATACTGCTTTGAAGGCAAAGGCATCAAATATTGATTTGATGTAGATCTTTCTTCTGTTCACTTATTTCATTCTTATTTAACAGCATTATATATATATATATATATATATGCGCAATTGACCACCTACCCATCTCTGCGTGCTATTTTATACAGAATCCGCATAATAAGGTATTAAACACACTCTAAATACAGTATTCTTTATCAGCACAGTTTTCTAACATCTATTCGGTCTTACCTTGATTCAGGTTGACAGAAGATGGCACATCTCCTATCTTTTATGTCCTCACACTGACAACGTGGTGGTGTTCCCCTTTTTCTACGTATTGGTGGTCTCCCTAATCCATATGGTACAGTTTGTCTACACACAAAAAAATAACATGATTTACAAAGTACTCCATAGGGTGTTTTTAATGATGTGGCATACATTTATGTACAATAACTATAGAGCAACATTGGTAACACAACAATTGGCAGTGGCCATTCTACAGTCTGTTTACCAGATTTAAAGATTTAAAGCCATAAGAGTAGCTATTAATAATTAGTATTAGTAATTAGTAATAGATCCACAGATCTTTTCAGGAAAGGTTACTTATTTTACAGTACAGTGGCATAACACAAATGCCAGGGCTTCCTGTGAGACTTATGGTGGGGGGCACTTGTGTTGAGGACCGGTACTTTCTGGCTCAAGGGACAGATAAAGACAATTTGCCCATTCAGTGCCCCCCCCCCATAACTCACATATGCACTTGCACACATATTTAAACACAGACCTTTAGACGTACATTAACTGCCTCTCTAACTCCGTAACCTTATCACTTTCTTACTACTTCACTCTCGTATCCCCTTACCCTTTTACCTTGCCTGCAGCATCTTTTCTAGCTGCTCACACACTGCTTCCCGCTTACAAAGAATTGGCCCTGGGGCCAAATTGTTATTTTTTAGACAAATCATATTTGTCATATGGACAAATATGATAGACTTGAGCTTCCACAGCCATCATCAAGCTGGTTATCACTGATCTCCTAAGTGTATACTCACTATTTTTTCCCCGCTTGCATGCAATATTACTTCAGCTTGTGGTTTTCACATGCAAACAATTTTGATGGGCATAATTTTTCTTTCCTATGGGTTGATTGGTTTAAGGCTATAGAGTGCTTGATTTTTATTTTGTTTTCCTTTTTTTATTGACGGTACTCACCCTCCAGTGTTCACCCAAATAATATCCAGGTGACAGAAGTATACACACTCTTTGTCCTTCCAGCTATTACAGGAACATCTCTTACTGCGTGTGTGCTGGTATTTTGATGGAAGAGAAGATACCCCTGGGAAGGAGGAGACCTGTGTAACTGCAGAGTTAATGTACTTAGTATCTTTTAATCTATACAGGGCAGAAAACTTCTTTACTAAAGTATTCATACTGATTAAACCACAATCAAAAGGTCTGTAGACTACTGTACTACTGTAACTGCTAATTAAATGTGTTAATTCTCAATAAATGAAAATACGCATACAGTCTTTTTGTTTGTCATGTATTTATAACATAAATTACATTTCAGAAAATTTCTCAGAGTTGGCTCTTTTCATTTTTTGATTTGGCTGAAGAATGCACCTGGTATTCCTATTTTAAACTATATACACACAGTATATATATCAGATGTGTGAAAAAGAAAGTATACCCTCTTTGTATTCTATGGTTTTACATAGCAGGACATTAGGTAGACAAATTAGGTAAATACAACCTCAGATGGACAACAACACGTGACATATATGTGCCATGATTTAATCAACAAAACTAAAGCCAAAATGGAGAAGCCATGTGTGAAAAATTAAGTACACACTTACTGCTTCCATAGGAATAAAGAGGCGAAGTAGCAGACAGGTGCTGCTATTCATTAATTGATCATGATTAATTGATCATCAGCAAGTGTGACCACCTCTATAAAGGATCAAGCATTCAGGTGTCTGTTAATACAATGTCACGGTGGAAATACATCAGCAAAGATCTTAGAGAAGCAATTGTTTCTGCCCATCAATCTGGGAAGGCCATTTTCAAGCACTTTAAAGTCCATCATTCTACAGTAAGAGAGATTATTCAAAAGTGGACCCAGCAAATTTACCCAAGGTCAGACCATGCAATGCTCTGAGAAATTGCAAAAAGAAACAGTTACATCTCAGACTCTGCAGGCCTCAGTTAGCATGTTAAAAAAAAGTTCATGACAGCACAATTGGAAAAAGAGTGAACATGTATGGTTTGTTTGGAGGGTTGCCAGGAGAAAACATGTTCTCTCTAAAAAGGACATGGCAGCATGACTTAGGTTTGTATCTGAACAAACCACAAGTCTTCTGGAACAATGTCCTTTGGACATGCGAGATGTTTGGCCATTATGAACAGCACCATGTTTGTTGAAAATCAAACAGCAAATAAGCGCAAACACCTCATACCAACTGTAAAGCACGGTGGTGGAAAGGTGATAATTTCAGCTTGTTTTGCAGTTACAAGACCTGTGAACCTTGCAGTTATTAAGTCGACTATGAATTCCTCTGTCTGCCAAAGCATTCGGGAGTCAAATGTGAGGCCATCTGTCCAACAGCTACAGGTTACTAAAGCAAAATTGGGTTATGCAACATTACAATGATCCCAAGCACACCAGCAAGTCTACATCAGAATGGCTGAAAATCAAGGTATTGAAATGGCCCAGTAAAGTCCATATCACTACCCAATTGAAATGTTGTGGCGGGACCTTAAGAGAGCTGTGCATAAACAAATGCCCACAAACCTCAATGAACTGATTCAACATTGTAAAGAAGAATGCGCAAAAATTTCTCCACAACAATGTGAGAAAAAAAAGTCACACAGAAAACGGTAGCTTTAAGTTATTGCTGCTAAAGGTTGTTCTACGAGCTATTGAATCATACGGTGTGCTTATTTTTTTTCACACATCGCTTTATTTTTGTTGAATAACTCATAACAGAGTCTAATATGTCATGTGTTGTTCATCTGTTGTTGTATTACCTGATTTATAGACCTGATGGTTGCTATTATCTCCTGATATGTAAACCATGGAAGTGCTTCATGCGGCATAATAGTTAAAAGATGTGTTATATTTAAAAATGTTACTTTTCATGCCATTCTGAGACTGGTTTGAATAAATAGTTTCCAAATTAACGCTGTTTGTGAGACAGTTGTGTTGGCCTGTTGGAGCACTGTGAAGAGTAGTTTTGGTTGGGAAAATATTGTAGGTGAGATTTGGGGCATAAATAAAATGTACTGTCCTTTCCTACCCCACCCCTTCCATATGTCATCAAAAGATGGAGTGTTAAATCAAGTGTAATGTGAATAAGACCCCCCACATTAGCAGAATCTATCATATGATCATACTATGGAATTACAGCCATGCACTTTACTATCCCCACAATCAACAGTGAGATCTTTTGTACAAACACATGATGATAATCTTCTATTTGCAACTAAGTAACAGGGAAATTACTTCCTGACAGTTACTGGTTTTAAGCACGGACACATCCGCTTTCAAGTCTTCCTCTGTATGACAAGTCTGCCACAAATATCTGAATTATGCAGAATACCTCTGGAGACGTCTGTCTTTTTAGTATACACAGCAAACCATTAAATTACTGTAACAGAATTAGTTGTGATGCAATATAAAATGTGCCAATCCCTCCTGTTTAATTCCATTCTCTTTACCTGTTTCTATCAATTTATCTATAGCCAAATACTTTATAAATGGTATATATATATATATATACATATATATTCTACCTTCAAATCTTTGAAATGTCCTTGCAAATGACTACTGTAACTTGAAAAAGATTATTTTTAATGGAATATCTTCATAGGCGTACAAAGGCCCTTCTCTATCTGGATAAAGTTTCTAATGCTCTTGTAACTAAACTGTGGAGCATGAACCACCATTGATCCCCAGAATACTTCATGATGCTCCTCAGTATGGTGAAAAGTGTAAGGAAAAAAAGAATATACTCTTTCTATACTTGTCCAAAAGTAAGGAAAAATGGCAAGCAGGAGGAAACAATTTATTAAGTAGACATTTAAGTTTTGAATTCAACTATTGATACATCATTGTATTTTATTTTTGTTGTTTTTAAGTGGTACGGTATGGGGAGATGGCCCTTGGTGTCCAAATCCGTTTAAAAGTGGTCCCAAAATGCAAGACATTGGAAAACAACAACACCTACTGATGATATTTTTATACATAGAGATGAAACATATTTTCTGGTAGTAATGATAACATGAACAGTGCACTGACCACCTGCATATGTACTATTGAAATAATTGGGAAAGAGTCCACTCTGAGTAATCTTGGGTATAGTTAGCTGAATATGAGGTTCAGCTAACAAACATTTGTATTAATCTAATTTGGGTACTATTACCTGTGGACTTCTTTCTATTGGGACCTGTAGGTTTATTAGTCAGACATTTGGGTTACTGTACATGATCTTTTACATGGTTTCCAAAATTGTTCCTAGAGGAACATAAATGGTCCAGTTTTTATGACTCTACCTATTGGATTAAAGTGGCAATTAGTAAATATTGCTCCTTTATAATGCTTACTATATAATGCCCCTAAGGACTGGAATGGAAGCCACTGACCTTCACTACACTTGCAAAGGATGGTTATTATATAACACTTCACACCATCTTCTACATCTCTCCAACAGTATCCCACAAGCATTTGTAACATTGTGAACTGAGTTGGAGAAAAGAGTGTTAGCTGGTAGCATCCTTCCTGCGCTCTAGCAGTGCACACAACTTTACATCTCAGTTAAATATTTTAAACATGCAGCAGGTACACATGTCACAGCCTGCATTTATCAACTCAATGCTGATGAATATGT
Organism: Spea multiplicata; assembly: GCA_009364415.1. NCBI lineage: Eukaryota > Metazoa > Chordata > Amphibia > Anura > Pelobatidae > Spea > Spea multiplicata. Next base: position 33,495 of record VKOC01047283.1, read on the forward strand.
AAACTTATGTTCTCATCTTCACTAGTCCTCTAACCTAGAGAACGAGCAGTCATTTAACAGCGAGTCAAATAACAGTTAGCACTCTTGTTCAACCACAGCGTCTTTCCTTTTGAAGCTGTACTCCAGGTAGGCTTCAGGGTTGACTGTCAGCTACCTGTGTTTTAGATGTATAATACACATACCATTCCTTCTTCATGCCTTCCCTCTCGGTCAGGATGGCAGATCTACAGAGAATGGTAGTGGCCTGTGCACTAGCTTTGTATTCCAAATTCGAATTATAATCACTGCCACTTCAGAAATCCTATTCTACCTTTTTATGTCTGTGTACAAATTAACAAAAACACCTTCTTCACATTCATTGAGATGCAGACCTAAACTAGCTCTCAGATGATCTGTACATACACCCTCTCACAATGTCCACTGAATAATGCTTATCCGTTCATTCCCTTATTCTTCCTTTTATTTCTCAAAACATTTTGTAATATGAGTTATAAGGTTTTATAGATAAGCATGAAAAGTACAAGACTCACCTGCCACGACAATACAGACTATAAAGAGTAATCCCTGCATCTTGTGTGTTAACAGGTTCTGAGTATTATAAACCTGCTGTCATCTCAGTGTTTTATAACCTTCTTTCATTCCACACCTTTTTGTGTAGTACAGGTGAACGAACCCCTCCTAGTAACTCCCACAGATAGGATCTGCCTGCCTCTTTCTTGAGAAAAGGGCCTTATCAGGAGTGTTTTTTTCTTAAAGGAGAAATCTAAAACACAAGGGCTTAGCTCTGCTGAGGGGCAGGCATGGCGTTGAGAGAGGAGAATATAAATGATGGAAATTTGAGAAAGTAAACAGGTGATCTCATAGTTTATGCATTGCTGAATATATGACACATTGTATAGTGATGCTATGTGAACAAAAATGGTGCATTGTAATTGATAAGAGCCACGTATGCCCCCCACAAGGAACAATTTCTACGTGCTGTAGATCAACAAATATACAATACTGCCATGCAGTCTTTTTTGGTGACAGGGGGGTTAATTATAGTGTGAGACATCAGAATGGGTAACAAAACGTATACAATATTGATACACTGAGCTAGTTTAAAGATAAATGGAAGCATTGATAATAAAGTAGGTAAGACTGCATATATTATATTTACTGTAAGACTACCTTAATGTTAAGGTTGGACAGAAATGGGCTTGATAATATATATATTAAAGGAGTTCTCATTTCTTATGATGGGTTAATTACAGTAATGTGTTGCAGTGCCCCAAATTTTGTACCATGAAATAGAAAAGATTAATCAACATTCATACAGGATTGTCTTACACACAAAACAATGAAACACATAAATGTTAGTGTGTCACTAACCTGGTATTGCCTATTTAAACATGGTTAAAAATAATTAGATGCCAATATACAACTTTTGAAACATGTTTATTTGTCACATGCAAATGTTGATTGGATCTTATTCACATATAAAAAAAGATATCATATAATCTAAATAAGATCTGATTAATTCCAAATTTAGAAAAAGTGTGTCTGTAAATTACTGTAACATAAGTTAACAGATTCTATATCAATTGCAGATGGAAAGTGGCCTAGACTGGAATATTTATGAGGACTGGATTACAAAATGAAAGAATTTATGATCTAGATACTAAAATCCACCTTGGGATATAACTTTAAAGTGAAAATTACGTTAAATATTACAAATGAGGATATTTATATCACTTAAATGTATATTTCTCAGTTTGTTAAATGTTTTTGTCTTTTGTGTTTATGTTATGTTTGAAAAATTAATAAAAATAAAAATTGAAAGAAAAAAAAACATAAATTAACTATGCTTGGCTGAAAATATATATAGTGCCCTCCACTAATATTGGCACCCTTGGGAAATATAAGCAAAGACACATAGGCCATATTCCTTTAGTCATTCATCATAATGGGTAAGACCAATGAATATACTGTAGCTGTGATGTGCAGCAAAAGGTTATTGAGAGGTTATAATAAAATAACAAGCATTGAAAATGCCCATTTCCAACATCAGGGCAATAATTAAGAAGTTCTAGGCAACTGGAAATTTTATGAATCAACCTGGAAGAGGATGCATGTCTATGCAGGGGCGTACCTAGAGTATTTGGCACCTGGGGCGGATCCTGTATGTGGCACCCCCCCCCCATACACTTTTTAAAACTGCATAGCTTCTACCGTTATATACCGGCGCAGACACTGAAGGTGGTACAGCATTACTGTTATTATATTGACAGTGGTACAGCGTAATCCCTATCACTATACACTGAGCCAGGCATTGACAATATTGCAGCATAACTCCTATCACTATATACTAAGCCAAACATTGATGTGATGTAGGCCTACCACTTCATTGTCTGGCTTAGGGATGCCCTGAAACAAATTCTGGACTGAAACCGAAAATGCAGCATTTACCTGGCCGAAACCGAATATGACCCCCCACACCATAAAAAAAAATCTAACACTTTTATTTAAAGTAAGAAACACACCAAAATAGGACAAAACAATTAAATAACAATATTAATAATATATATATGTAACCAAAGAAAAAATGGGCACTCACGGGTCTTTGCAGTAAAGTGCATTAAACACTAGTTTATTTCAATCAGCACGGCCAACGTTTCGGACCACCTCCAGTCCTTTCTCAAGGCAAAGACCTGTGAGTGTCCATTTTTTCTTTGGTAACATATATCTGGCTATTTTTGGAGCACCCGGGCAAATGTATATTAACAATATTTCTGTGCAGCCGCTCCCTTTGGTTTGTGTATATATATATATATATGATTGTTAACAGCAATCACATTCCTATCATGCCCAGGCATACCCAGATTCCAGGATATACTGGCAGACTTGGCATGATAGGAGTATGATTGCCCTATCTACCCCTTCTCACTCCCTTCTGCCCTATCTACCCCCTATCCCCCATTTCACCCATTCTCCCTATCTACCCCCTCCTAACTATCTACCCTCTGCCCCCTTTGAAGTTCACTTACCTTTCAGGAGTCCTGCGGTGGGGGTGCAAGGCCTCTGCCTCCCAGCTCTGCCACTGTATGGAACAGTATAGAGTGATGGGAGTTATGATGTACTTTAGAGCAAAATTATATAATGAAAAAGACATTGGAAATGGTACAGCATAACACCCATCACTCTCACACATTTACCAATCCACAGATTCCACACATACTAATCCACACATATACCAATCCACACATATACTAATCCACACATACCAATCCACACATCCCAATCCACTCTCACTGTCACTCTCACTGAATGCTTTCCTACCTTTCCTCTTTTCTCCTTACAGCATTCAGCTCCTTTTCCTGCTCTTCGCTCCTCTTCTTCTGTCTGTCACTGTCCCGGGTCCTTGCCGGTACCGGCAAGAGTTTGCCGGTACACGGCAAACCCCGGGATCTCTGGCTGCATCCGCGGATCCCGGCAATCACAGGCAAGCCAATGCCTGTGAGCACCGGTCTCCGAGATCGTGTAACACTGACTCGGCTCCCGGCAGACACAGGCAAGCCAATGCCTGTGAACGCCGGGTGCCGAGATCTAGTGTTACTAACACGGATCTCGGCAGACACAGGCAGGCGGAAGCCTGTGGTCCTCCGAGATCCGTGCGGTATAGAGCCTCCTCCGGGGGTCCTCCTTCCACGCTGCAGCAGCCTGCCTGCAGCGGGGGAGATCCCCGGAGTCAGGGACTTACCTCCGCTCGGTCTCTTCGCGGTAGGAGCATCTCGTTGCCACGCAATTGGAGGCGTGGTTTAGACGGCCGTCTTGAGTTTCTGTAGTGACGTCATCCTAGGGGCGGGGTTTAGGTTCTGGCGCCAGATTTAAAAGTCAGGAAGTTCTCTAGCCAGTTACCCTGTTGTGGTCCTTATGCTCGGTTGTGTTTTGTGTTACTGCCAGCATTTATTTGACCCTTTGCTTGCCTGACCTCTCCTTCGCTTGCTGATTTTGTACCTTGCCTTGCTGATCTTGTTACTGAACCACGGATTGTCTGACTACCCCCTTTGGATCTCGATCACGGCTTATCTGACTACCCACTTTGGATCTCGACCACGGCTTGCCTGACTACCCCCTTTGGATCTCGACCAAGGCTTACCTGACTACCTTCTTTGGATCTCGTTTACGGCTTGTGTGTTCCTGTGTCCATATCCTGCCTCAGCGTTCCAGGTTTTGCTTAGTCTTGCTCCTTGTACTATCAACTCCGTATCTACTACCTATACCTTCCTTCTGGCCTCCTTGCTGTTGGGATCATCTAAATCCTGGGGTATTGCTGCCAGGGGCTCCTCCTTTGGTCGTAGTATTCTAGGTGGAATAACTTCCGCGGTAAGTGCCAGTACTAGGAAGGTCGTGACACTGTCTTCTTCCAGTTCAGAGGGCACGGACGGCAGTGGGCGCGGCTTCAGTGTTGTGCGTCGGGATCTGACAACAAACCCCGGCACACAGCAGCAGTTGCTGCGCGGATTGCAAGGGAGCGGTATCGGAGGTCTGTTAAAGACCTCCGATACCACTCCCTTGCGAGCCTGCTCCTCCAGTGGCGGACATTACTGTTCATCTCTGGAGGGGTGCCGGCTGCCGGCAAGTTGGCACCACCCTGGTGAGCGCCACCCAGTGCGGAGCCCCCCCCCACCTGCTAGGTACGCTACTGACTTATCCACCATGCAATACAATCAGGGATGTATCTGATTGGCCCCTGATACAGCATGACAACAACCTCAAAACAAAATTAAATCATTACACCCTTGTAAATAACATTTTATTAGTGTTGAAAAAAATGAGCACACCCCATACCACTGCCTTGGCTCTGCTGCTCCAATAATTCTTTACAGCTCTTTGCTCATTTGCTCAGCTGGCTGTAATTGAAGTTCTACAACGCATCTCTGCTCAGGCTGACTGCCTATCCTTGACTAACTTTCCGATGCAGGCAAGGGTATGGTGTCTTTTATATGAGGCCGATGAAGACAGACACATGAGAAAATGAGTGTTGCTATCTGGTCCGTGCGTGATCTGTCCTGCCTGAAGCCTGCCTGCTCACCTCAAAGCTGTGAATCAATGGAGTCTTTCATTCTCTTTAGGAGGACCCAGTTTCTCTGTAGTTGGCAAAGTTGCTGAGGGGCCCTTATAATAGGTATTCCTCCTTCTAGTCTGCTGGAATCTCTTCTTCCCATATTAAGAGGGGAAACAGCATCTAGGTGTGCCTTCAGGGCCACTGTTGGAATACCATCAGGTTCTTCATTAGGGAAACGACTTTCTTGATCTGATCTCTGGTTGCTTTGTCGCAATTGATTGGGAGGTCCTTGTTGGCTGTGTCAATATTTGGTAGTGCTGATCTTAACCTGTTGTATTCCTGTTATGGTCTTCCCTTGCTTGACTTTGACGGAACATTCTTGCTTGCTGAGCTTTCCAGTCACTTGGTGGTGTCATAAAGCGGTTTCATAGAACGATAGAAACATAGAAAGTTGTCACAGAGCTGGCTAGTCCGACCGACTACCTCCGCTGACTTGTGCTCCCTTAGCCTGGGACAACACACTTTCCCTGGTTCCCCAGTCACTAGCCGAGACTCAGTGTAGGGTAAAACCAAACGAAGACCGATTTTGTTTAGACACACAGGGCTGGATATATCCAGCAAAACACACATTTACATAAAACAAGATATTGGGACACAAACCACTTCCTTAATCTGCCTTCCAGAGACAACAGGGGCAGTAAAGGGATTAACAATACAAGGGGGGGAGACTGATTTATACAACATTAAACTGAAACAATGGTGTTCACTGCCTGGTTGCAGATCCTGGCTGTCTGCTGGAGATAATCCCCTCAGCAAGTGATGAGATGATATACTGCTGGGGGGTGACACAGAAGTCTTTACAATGTCAGGGCCCATAGTCAATAGAGAGGAGGCTGGCAGTCAGGCCTCTCCGGTGGCCCCAGTGATGGAGGGTTCTGTCACAAAAGTGATGAAAGGTAAGAACCAGTCACCCCTTTTAGTCTTCTCAACCTCTAGATACTTTCCTTAGTTCCTGGCCTTATCTGATACCTAGTTCAGCTGCTTGCTTGCTTAAACTCCTTCATTGTTTGCATAAGTCTTCTATCGCTGAATGTGTTAGAGGAACACTTGTTTTCCGGATACTTACTACAATAGAAAAAGCAAAAAATATAGGAAGGTAAAAGCGCTAAGAACAATAAAAACAGCAATAAAATAAATAGTCCTATAAATAGCAGCAGCCCACTCGCCAAGGTTTCCTCTTCTTGGCTTGGTAAATAACTTGGAAGTCACAGGAGATAGTGGTTGCGCATACTGTCACAGCAATATAATATGTGGCTGGCACCGTGTGGCAAAGAGTCAAGGAATGGGTACTCACATTTTTCGGGGACTCACATTAATGATAGATTTAATAAGCAGTGATGATGCTCCACTGGGGATATTTATGTACACAATAATAATCTCCTTTATCCTCCATCCACTCCAAAGTGTATAAAATTATTATTTTTTATTCACATCCTGTTTTATTTCATAACATGAATCTTTACTCTTTGATCCACTAATTAGCTTTCAATTCTTTGATCTCTCTTTTTTTTGTCACCCAACCGGATCATCACCTCTGCCCAATTTTATGTGTCTCCTTTTACCTCCCTCCTCTGCTTTTATCTTTCTCTGGATACTAGCATCCACAAAATCTCCAGCAAAGCCATGTTTTTGCATTCAGTATCTCAGGATTCAGGAACCAGTATGACCTTGCTTTTGATGGGTATTTAACCTTTGATTTTATTTCAACTGTGAAGCCATTTTTAAAATAGGCTGCCTCCAGATGGCTGCTCATCATTTTTTTTCATTCTATGAGTTAAGTTTTCAGTTTGATTTTTGATTTGCCATACTTAGGATGCTTAGGATTGCAATAGTCCTTCCACATAATCAAAGTCGCTGTAGATGAAACATAAAAATACTTCTTTAAAAGGCTAGTGTGTTTATGTGTATGTATGTATATATATATACACACTATGTTGTATGTATGTATGTATTATATATATATATATATTTTTTTTTAAATATTATATATTTTTATTCAATTCTCTGTTTATTGAAAATATTGTGTCACAATACAATCAGACAGATACATAATATCATGATGAATCATGTAAAGATTTATAAGACCATATGAATGTGGTGTATCAATCATTGTGACAACAGACAGGTGTACAGAATAAGGAAAATCATACCGCAGTATAACCCCTTAATGTACGGGCTCAAAATGCATTGTTTTCAATGGGTTTTGGCACCGCCCATTGTCCTTAGGGGATAATAAATCCAGAGATCAAAAATCGGTAACAGTATGTACACAGTGTTGAATTGTGTTGAAAAAAAAAACATAAGCAGTGAAAGAAAATGAAAACAAACAAAAGAAAAACAAAACAAAGAGGTCCCGGTGAAAGACCACACAAAAAAAAATAAACAGACATACGATGAATAGATTATGCAACCCATCACATATCAGCATACAGAGAAGAACATGTCTATCCGTCATTTGCCGTAGTAATACGCCTATGATAAGCTAGACTAAGGTCCCTGAATTTAGAAGACCCTAGGAAGGTAGCCCACAGTAGCCATTTGAGGCCATTTTTATAAGCCCCCCGCAGAGGCCACTAAGTCCTCCATTTGGGAAATCATATTAATCTTGGAAAACAAGGCGTCAATGGGAAGGGGACCAGGTGATTTCCAATAACGAGGAAGCACAGCCTTCGCCGCGTTGATCAACTGGATAGTCAGGGAACGCTTATACATATATATATATATCTATGTTATATAAAGTATTAAATGTTTCACAGTCTGCCACCAGAAAGAGAAGGTTCAAAGAACTGTTCAAAAAAGCTGAACAGTGGAAATTCTATAGGTGTGTCATTATAATGTTTAAATGGATAAAACATTTATAAAACTTAAATGTAAATTCAGCAAACCCTTCCAACCTATATTGTGTTCCAACTGGGAAAGTCAAGTATTCAAGGTCCAAGGAACATCAAAGGGCACTTACTGCAACACAGTCACATTATTCTGTATTATAATATATTCAAAATGGAGATGCTTTGTGGTAATGCATCAAACGTCTATGTGTCAATATCATGTGCAAAAGAAAAGAAACGGCAGAAAAAGAGCTGTAATTAGAATGATAAGTAGGTTCTTTGTAATTGGGTATAATTATCACATTTAGAAGGAAATGTGATGGTGCCAGGAGTAGATTCCATTGCTGTTGCAAATGCAGAAAGGGAACTTTCAAATATTCTGCCACCTGACCATGGACAGACGTAACAATTAGAGCATGGTAATGTTTTCTGTACATCATAGTCATTCTTTTGGCATTTTTTATCTCACTATGTCTGTTATTTTACTTCTGTTAATACTTTTGATGTAACCAGGCCATTCATTTCATTGTTGTTGTTCCTACCTGTCTACCTGTAAACTGCTAAAAGGTATGTAGCCCAAAGATCACACAGCATATAGATACCTCAGGGGAAAGTCTTTGAAGCTCCCTAAGAAATTGAGCCAGAGTCACCAACATACCTGGAAACTCCCTGTTTTTGACCCAGAGTTTCCAGGTGAGGCACTGGTTCCCCAGGTCTCCAGATAGTGGAAGTGTTTGGACACACCCACTCCTCACTCAACCCCCCCAACTCCCTAATTTAAGGCTAATTGGGCTAGCCCTGCCCCTTGTGTAGACAATCCCACCCCCACACAAAGCCACCTCCTCACAGTGGGGAGATCTACTGGTGGCCCACCCTGGAAAGTTGTCAAGTATGGTCATCAGGCTTTCATGAATAAGTGGGTTACTTATTTCCAGAGGAATGTTCTACTACTCCACATTGAGCCCTTTCTTAATTGCTATGACCTACCATAAACTGGTATGACTTACCATAAACTCTCTGTTTATCGTTAAATGCCTAGACACATTTTCATTCTGTAAATCATTATTGCAATCTGAATGTATAAATATATATATTTAAAAACCTGATACTGTAAGTCAGTGGTGTGTGCTTTTCAATTCATTTATTTCATGGTGGGAGTTTGTTTTTGATTTTCAACATAGGAAGAAGTTGATTCCTGGCTATTAAAAACAGTAAAATAATTGAATAGATCTACTTCTGTGAAGAATCTTAATTTTAGGTGGCGGAGCAAAACGTGTGTTTAGTTATTATTCATTTATATAGCGCCATCATATTCTGCTGTTCTGTACAATGAGATTTTAAGACAAAATTAAAAAATAACAAAATACAGATACAGTTAGCCATTAGGGACACAATAAGTTGCAGTCATAATGAAATAGTCACACCAATCCTGTCACCTCCAGTGAATGGATTAATGAGCCATCTTGATCCCTTTTCCCTTAGTGAAAGGAGATAATCTTCGTGTTCCTTTTGTTTGCAGTGAAAGGTACAATTAGACACTGATTAGCAGGGAACAACCTAATGATAATCTTTTGATTTCTCGAATAGATTTAGCAGTTGTAGTGTTCAGTGCTGTTTGAGATTCCAGAATGTAACAGGAAGCAACTGTTAGGATAAATACATGTTAATATGTACTGTATAAAACGCTAAACAAACAGTATCCTTCTCGTAGCTAAATAGAATGCTATGAAGACAACAATAATACACAGTTATATGATATATACATATATACTATGTATATATA
>VKOC01047284.1:0-12509 GCA_009364415.1 Spea multiplicata
CGTGACAATGGCTGTTTTATCGTTGCTGCGGTGTTTGTGTTTAGCTGTAATTTTCTCTTAACCCATTTACTAAACCCACACAAGTTATATATTGTTTTTTTCAGGACAAGAAGGGCTTTCTTCAGACACCAAAATTTTTTTCATATGATGTAATTTCCTATAATAAAAATATTAAAATATGACGAAAAATTGAAAAAAAAAACACATTTTCTCACTTTTATTTGAAAAATCTTTTATTCATCATAAAAAACTACTGAAAAAACCTGCTAAATAGATTCTACTATTTGTCCCGAGTTTAGAAATACCCAATGTTTTTATGTTTTTTTGCTTTCTTCTACACGTTATGGGGCAATAAGTACAAGTAGCGTTTTGCTAATTCAAAACCATTTTTCTCTGAATCTGGTAATTCTGTCTCTATGTGGTATTTGGGGCATCTTTGAAGCCAGCAAATTAAATTTACTCCACCAAACCATATATTTTTGAAAACTAGACACCCCAGGGTATTTTAGATGCTGATAGTTTAACCCTTTCCATGCACTAATCCTACCACCAACCCTTGTCAAAGTTTGTGATAGTAATTGTGTTTGGTGTTTTTTTCACATACTTTGTACTTCAGGTGTGAAATTACAGCTCCTGGTATATTTTGCTGTCACGCAACACCCCGATATGTGTCCAGCAACATCTCCTGAGTACATTGATACCCCACATGCATGGGTTTGTCAGATTGTTTGGGGGCAAAAGGGCCACATTTGGAACATGCCTCCTCAGCCGTATACCGCTGCATGGTAACAATTGCAGCAAAAATAGTGGGGAAGGAAAGGGTTAATGGTTCTAATAAAAATAAAAAAAAACCTAAAAAAATGTAAAAAAGTAAAAAAAAAGTAAAAAAAAAAACCCCAAAAAACAATTGCCACTATGCAAGATCACTGTTTATGCAGTGATCAATGGCAATGAAGGGGTTAATATTACATGGGTGGCTCTTATAAGAGCCTTTGGATCAATATATATATATTTTTATTAGGGAATACATGGAATACCAGAACACACCGATCTGTCTCTCTCCCTCACTAGAAGCAAGTGAAGGAGGGGGGCAGATCCAATACTGATCAAAGGCAATGTTTAGAAAACATTGCCTTTGATTTAGCAAATCATGATCACTCTTATGAGTGATCTGACCACTAGGGGTGCTATTCACTGGATGTCCATGACATCCAGCAACACCCCCCCATGATGTCAGCAGGCTCCGCCCCCCGGCTTGATGGGCGCCGCCATCTTGAAACACCGCGTGTGTTTCGAAGACACCGGCACCTGGAAGGTAAGTTAAGCGTTTAGGAAGCGATCGCGAGTCGCTTCCTTTGCTAAACAGGTGTTGCAAAGATGCCTCGATACTGAGGCATCTTAGCAACACCAGCTAAGCAAAGGAAGCGACTCGCGATCGCTTCCTAAACCCGTTTTTCGGCGGCGGGCGCCGCCATGTTTGAAAGACGTGCAGTCTTTCAAACATGTTTTTTTTTTTGCTCCTAGGAGCGATCGGGGGGGGGCGGGAATGGTTTTTTTGGTGTTGCTCAATGCCTCGATGTCGAGGCATTAGAGCAACACCGTTTGAGTGAAAAAATCGATCACGGATCGATTTTTTCACCCGTTTAATGACGTGCCGGTCCTGGCACGTCAATTGTCATAATCGTCACGATTTTGAGTGACGTGCCCGGACCGGCAATTGTCATCAAGGGGTTAAACACCTCAGGTGCAGGTTAATTGGATCCACCTGCCGACTTCCAGCAATTAACCCCCTCATGCTGGGCATATCGAGCGTTCCAACCTGCCACTGACATAGACAGACTCTGTTACCTTGCATATGTATGTATATATATATATATATATATATATATATATATATAATATATATATATTATAAATATATATTAATATATATATACATATACACACATAGATATATTTGCTATATATATTTGACTCTCACCAACTATACCCTCCTTCAAAACGCTCCCTAAAAACTTCTCTTCAGGGATGCCTACCACTGAAAAGCTCCCTCTACATTAAAATCATTCACTACCACGCAGTCCTCACCTCCTGTTTCCCACCCCTTATCCACCTAGAATGCAAGTTCCTGCGGGAACAGGGCCCTCCATTCGTCTTGTATCTGTAAGTCAATTGCTTGTCATTTTGTACTTGTCATCTGTAATATTTTTACCTTGTTCAGCGCTGCGGAATCTGTCAGCGCGCTTTATAAAGTAGAATAATAATAATAATAGTAATTGTCCTGCCCCCAGGGGAAGAAGGGAGGGAGCGGAGTCATGTGACAAGCATTCACGTGACTCCGCTGGGTTCCTGATTCTGCTGGCCTGTACAAGAGACCCTGCTCGTACAGTGTGTGCGACCAACGCGCAGGTAACCAGCCTTGCCCCCGCGGACGATAATTTTCAGCCATTTTTTTTCGGCATTTTGCTGATAATGCCCTTTTCGGTCGATATATTTTGGCCACTGATATATCAGTGCATCCCTAGTGGTGACTGTTGAAAAAAACGTAGGTCTTCTGTTCTTGCAAAGGGATTGGTATAATAGCCTGTACTGTAATTCTCTGAACTGATTGAAAGCCTATAGAAGAAATGCACGTCTTGTTCAGTCTTTCTTGATAGGAATGGCCTATGTGACCTTGCTCCCTGTGAGAGTGATTGGGGCAATATCCCCGTGGCTGACCAGGAAGGTGCTGACAGAAAGGCTGAGAATCTTATTTTCACCTCTGTCCTTCTTTGGGGCATCCAAGACTTATCTGTAGTTCTAACAGTGATTTAAGGTTTTCCATAAACAGGGATTTATCCCTACAGGGGATATTAAGATCAGTGCCTTGCAAGCGTGTACACCCCACTTGGCATTTTACCAATTTTGTTACATTACAACCTGGAATTAAAAAAACAAACATACGCGTTGGATAATTCTTACCTAAATTGGCTATGCAGGTTGATTAGAAACACCACCATGTCAAAACGTGGACGAAGATGCTCTCTCTCATAAGGCAAGGGAAGGGACTGTGTCATGTGACTGCAAAAGAAAATTGCATAAGTTTGGGACATAGATCTAGGGTTGCAACATAATTTTTTTCAGGACACATGTACTAAAATGGTGCTGGCCAGCATATCTAATTCTAATCTACAGTATGTTGGAAGTATGCGCTCACCAAATGAATGCTTATCTCAGGAAAAGATGTAAATCTTTACAGGACATTTCTCACAGAAACCTATAATTTGACAGCAGTAAGAAGTAATTTGATCTATCTAATATAATTTGATCTAATATAAATTGGGATAGAGGGACTAGTAGTTCTGCAAGGGGATTCATGTTTTTGAACCTGTTAAATGACACCTTCAAGTCCCAATATGGTGTCTTTTGAAATAAACTCAAAAAAGAAATTGCCCATGGGGAATACTAAAACATAATTTTAAGAAGGCCAATTTCAATAAGATAATGGCAGCTTTACAACATATTGACTGGCATAAACTCTTTAGAGATAAAAACACAGAGGGAAAATTGAGTATTTTCACACAAATATTAGCAAGGTACACTTCTCAGTACTACTAGGTAATAATATAAAAGAAACAAATTGAAACCAATGTGGCTTAGTGGGGAAGTAAACCAGAAAATTAGAAATAAGAAAATGGCTTTTACAGCATTTAAATCAGATGAACCAGAGGCATCCTATATAAGATAAGGAAGTCAATAAAGCATGCAAAAAAAGGTGATTAGACCGGCTAAAGTAGAAAATGAGAGTGTAATACCCAAAGAGAGCAAAACTAACCCCAGAAAATTCTTTAAGTACATAAATTCTAAAAAAAAATAAAAAATGAAAGTGTAGGTTCACTAAAAACAGAGATGGGAGTGTTGGTTAAGGAGGACCAGGAAAAAGCAGAAACTTTAAATAACTATTTTTCCTCAGTATATATTAAGGAAGAACCTATGGCAATGGATATACATGTGCGTACTGAAAATAATTTGCACTCAAACTGTGATTGGCTGGCTCAGGACAAGGTGCTGCAGCAACTAATGAAAGTTAATGTCAACAAAGCTCTGGGGCCTGACGGTATTCACCCACCTGTACTTAAGGAGCTGAGTCAGGAAATAAGTGAACCTCCGTTTCTAATTTTATAGCAAGACAGGAGGCTTCATATTTTGCATATCCTTCTTTACCGATTACCTCCAGCAGCAAAGGAGTTAACAACAAACAATAAGAACAACCAATCAGAAACAAGTAAAGTCTATATCAATCTCAGCAAACTGCAGCTCCTCCTCTTTCTTTGCTGCTTGCCTTCAAAGGTGAGAACTTTCCCTGGTATGCGATTATTAATTGTGATTATTAATATCTGCCAGATTTTTTGGTGCATTTTATCCATTTTAGTTGCTGGTAGTTCCATCTATTTTCCCTTTTTACTCTGTTTTATTTTCATCTTTTACATTAATTTATTTTCACTTTGGCCTATACTTTATTCTTTCCATCACTACTTACTTACCGTTATCCGTCTCCTCCCTGGTCCCTCCTCGTCGGCCCACGTGATTTGCTGTCTTCTTCTCTCCTCCTGCGGTGGCTCTTTTCTGTCCTGCGGTTGAGTTTCCCTTCCCTCGCGTGGACAGTGCTCTGCCCTGGTAGTGCCTTGTCTCTAGCTCGGTGCCGCGCGTTTTTTCCAAACTGCGCCGGCACCGTTGCTTCCTCGACTGTCACGCAGCGCGGCCGTTTGTTCAGCCGCCCCGTGGTTGTGTTCCCTGCAGTGCGGTGCCGGCTCCGGACCGCGGTATCCCTTTGGTGCCGCACATCGTGCGTTCGTTCCCGCCACCGCGCCTTGGGTCCGGGTCTTATTTCATTAGGGGGTTATCGGCTGCCTTGCGCTCGTATTTTCTTAGGCCCTCGCCCCACGTGATCTTTGCAGACCCTTTTGGTGGGGCTGTTTAGTTTTTTGCTTTTTCCTTTGCCTTCCAGGTTTTTTCCTTTAGGGGACTTTTATTGTATTTTTATTTTTTATCATACATATGTATATTTTTCATGTACATAGGTGAACCCTATATCCCTGTATGGGTCTAGGCTTAGGCCTCACTTGCACCAGAGGTTGACTTGGTTTTTCCTCATTGCCTTTGGGGTGATCCCCCTCTTTTATCTGCGGCCATTCATTACTGTCTTTACTGAAAGTGCTACAGGGGTGAACCCCCCTTTTTGTCTGCCACGTTCCCTTGCTCTTGGGTGAACCCCACGCACGCTTCAGGGGTGAACCCCCAATATTCATCCTCTAACCATGTGTTCTGTTTGTGTTTTTTCTACTACACAGACACATTAAGCGTATACTATGACTGAGGAATCCAACACACAGGTTCCTGCCGCCTTTCAGGCTTGGCTCCGCTCTGCCTTGGCTGCCTCTGCCCGCTGCTCTGGCCGAAGTTCAATCTTCACGCCCGGATCTCCCACTTGCCTCCCTCCCTCGGGGCGATGGTTCTGAGGCGGACGCCTCTCTCTCCCCGGCAGACCCGGAGGGCTCGCGCAAATGGGCCTGGAATGACATTCCTCCCACTGCAGACAAGGGCAAGGCCCCTCTGAAGAGAGCCAGGGGCATGGCTCTTCCCTCCTCCCCGGATGAGGCTGGCTTGCCTTTATTTGATCCACTTGAGCTACGCCATCCACGTTCAGCAGGGTGGACCCCTTCTTCCCACATCGCTGAGTTCCTCAAGTATTGGCTCTGCCGTCCGCTCGACAAAGAGGTTCGTCAGAGGCTCCGGTATGAGTGCCCGCGCCCGACCATAATGGATCGCCGCTCGATCCTGGCCTGGTCTGCGACTGGATCCAACGCTGTTTGTCTGTTGGGGAACGCCAACTGCGCCATTTTGACTGAACGGCGTAGAGCGGCCCTTTTCAAGATGGATGCCAAACTAGCAGGAGTTGGGTCCCGACGACAACGGCCTGTTTGGCGAACGTTTCCTCAAAGACCTAAACCAACACGCGAACGCATTTACGTCTCCCAACAAGGCGCAGGTGTCCATGCGCCGAGTTTTCCGGTCTGGGAATCGTTTTCCCCCCCAAGGCTGGTCGGCAGAGGGGTCATGCCGCCAGCAGAGCAGCCTCGTTCTGCGCCAGACCCCGTTTCCAGACGGAGGCTTCCACTTCGTACCGCACGCAGTACCGCTATCCGGACGCCCGTGGTGCCTACAGAGGACGAGGCTACACATCCTTCCGCGGGAGATCATCAGCTGGTAAGCTTGGTTCCCTTTCTCCCTCATATCCCTGTTGCGGGCTGTCTGGCTCATTTCTCTCATGTGTGGTCTTCCCTCACCTCGGATCCTTCAGACCGTTGCGGGCTTTGGTCTCGAGTTCCTTTCGGCTCCTTTTCAGTCCTCCCCTCCATCTTTCACCAGGCTTTCACGCGATGCGGCGGCGCTAGTGCACACAGAGCTTGCTTCCCTGCGCGCCAAGGGGGCGATAGAACGGGTTGCGGGGCCCCCATGCTTCCTCAGCAACATCTTTCTTGTGTGCAAGAAGTCCGGCGAGTTCCGCCCTGTCATCAACCTGCGCTCCCTCAACTCGCACATAGTGTACAGGCATTTCAAGATGGAGGGCATCCATCTGTTGCGCGACATCCTCAGGGAGAACGATTGGCTTACCCGCCTCGACCTAAAGGATGCTTACCTTAAAGTGCCCATTCATGTAGTCGACCGGAAATTTCTCCAGTTCCGCTGGTCGGGCTGGCTTTGGCAGTTCACGTGCCTCCCCTTCGGCCTCAGTTCCGCACACCCTGGTGTTTTACCAAACTCCTCAAGCCGGTCATGGAGTTCTTCCGTGCCCACGGCGTTCGCTTCATCATCTATCTCGACGACGTGGCTACTCTTCGGTGGGACACCTCCCTCACGGTCCGGCTCTTTCAGGACCTGGGGTTTGTCATCAACCAGTAAAAATCTGTCCTAGTCCCCACTCAGACCATTCAGTTCCTCGGCTTCCGTGGATTCGGTGGCGACGGTGCTCAGGCTTCCGCCTTCCAAGGTCATCTCCATCAAGAAGGAGATTAGACGCCTTCTCAGGCGCCCGCTTGTTTCCCTCCGGGACCTGGCCAGGGTGATAGGTTTACTTTCCGCATCCATTCAGGCCATCTTCCCGGGACCGTTGCACTACAGGGCCCTTCAACGTCTTTGCGAGTCCCTTTCCTACAACCGTGTGATTCCTCTGTCGGACGAGGCTCGCTTGGAGCTTCGTTGGTGGTTGACTCACATGGACGCCTGGAACGGCAGGGCCATTTTCGGGTCGTCCCCAGACTTCGTCCTCGATTCGGACGCCAGCCTGGGTGGCGGCTTGCAGCAACTCGGCTACCGGGGGTTTCTGGACCCTCGAGGAGAGAGACTTACACATCAACTGCCTGGAGTTGTTGGCCGGGACTTTCGCGATACGCAGTTTCACGAAGGGCGTTACCCATTGTTCCCTTGTCCTTCGCATGGACAATGTGTCTGCGGTACGTTATATCAACCACCTTGGGGGTCCCAGGTCCAAGCTCCTTACGGAGCTTACCAAGGACCTTTACCAATACTGCCTGGACAACCACTTGTCCATACGGGCGGAATACCTTCCCGGCAAGGACAACCAGGTGGCGGACTGGTTCTCCCGGCACTGGAGGGATGCGAGCGACTGGCGTCTCCTTCCCAGCGTGTTTCACTCCCTTCACCTCTCTCGCGGTCCTCTTCACTTTTCGCTTCCCGGGCCAACAGGCAGACCGATGCTTTCTTCAGCTGGCTGACGGATCCCCTCTCCCCAGCAGTGGACGCGTTTCTCCAGCCCTGGCCTCCCCAGGGAGCTTACGCCTTTCCTCCATTTGCCAAGATCCTCAGGACTCTCCACGCTCTCAGCCGGCAGGGGGCGACGATTGTTTTGGTGACTCCGCTTTGGCGGTCTCAACCTTGGTTTCCCCTATTGTTGGAGATGTCATGCGAGGATCCCCTGATTCTTCCGGGCTCTTGGGATCTGCTTCTGGATCCCGAGGGGAACCCTCATCCCCTTGTCCTTCAGGACCGATTGCTTCTCATGGCCTGGACTATTTCAGGGGTTCCTGGCAGGTGTCAGGCTTACCGTCAGCAGCTCGCGACCTACTCTGGGGATCCTGGGCTCCTGGCACCAGATCTTATCTCCAGGCTTGGGGTGTCTGGTGTCGCTGGTGTGTGGAGCAGCACCATCCCTTTACGGCGCCTATAGTTGCGGTGTTAAATTTCTTTGCCCATCTTTTTTCTCAGAGCAAGTCTTATCACACTCGTTTCGCTCGTCCATCTCTGTGGCTCATGTTCCGTTGCAGGTCTCGGGTTTGGCAAGGACCTGTCGGTTTGCCGTCTCCTCCGCGCCATTCGCGTTTCGCGTCCTCCTTCTGCTCGGTACTCCACCTTTTGGGACGTCTCGCGGGTTCTCGTCTTCCTGGAGGGGTTGGCCGGATAACGGCTGTCTGTCCTTCAGACAACTCTCCGCTAAAACGGCGCTTCTCTTATGTCTTGTGTCTTTCCGGCGGGTGTCGGACATCCGCGCTTTTGACGTTAATTTCGTTTTCCTTTTCCCCTGTGGCCGTCCTGGTTTCGGTCCGGCGCCGGAACAAGTATCGTTCCTTTTCAGTCTCTTACCCGTACTTCCCGGATCAGCCGCGTCTTTGTGTCGCTAACTGTGTTCACTACTATCTTTCCGTCTCTCTTCCGTTTCGTTCCTCTTCTTCCGGTCCTCTGTTCATATCCTATGTTCACCCTTTTAAACCGGTTTCTTCGCCTACTCTCGCTAGGTGGATCCGGTGGCTCCTTAGTCTCGCCGGGGCTTTTGGGGCCATTCAGTCAGGGGCGCAGCAGCCTCGGCTGCTTTCTCCGCAGGATCTTCCTTGTCGGACGTTTTGGCGGCGGCAGACTGGTCTCGGGAATCTACGTTCCGAACCTTTTACTTTCGCCCTGCTGTGCATGCTGCTTTTTCTCTTCTTTCGGGGCGTTAAAAATGCAAAATACGAAGCCTCCTGTCTTGCTATAAAATTAGGGATTAACCTAGCCTTGGTGTAGAGTTAATCTAAATTTTATTAAAGACAGGAGGGGAGTATTTTCCCCCCCTTTACTTTCTCTCTGCCCTGCCCTTAGCTATGTTGCTTGAGGTTATTGTGTGTTTCACGTGTGTTTTCTTATCTCAATTTGTGGGGGCTGTGTCCATTTTGCGTTTTTGCACTTGTGTTTGTATTTACGCATGCGCTGTTATCCAGTTTGCCTGGTGCTCTCATTCTGCACTTCTCCTTTCAGGACGTCCTTCTGCGACTTAGTTTGCTGACTGCGGGATGCTGAGGATTTTTCCTTCCTTTTCCGAGGGTTCCGGTTCCATTCTTGTTCTGTTCCTGTTCGG
The DNA here is from genome assembly GCA_009364415.1 of Spea multiplicata. Lineage (NCBI taxonomy): Eukaryota > Metazoa > Chordata > Amphibia > Anura > Pelobatidae > Spea > Spea multiplicata. The sequence continues at coordinate 9,389 of VKOC01047284.1, forward strand.
CATCTTCGCAAAGAAAGAGGAGGAGCTGCAGTTTGCTGAGATTGATATAGACTTTACTTGTTTCTGATTGGTTGTTCTTATTGTTTGTTGTTAACTCCTTTGCTGCTGGAGGTAATCAGTAAAGAAGGATATGCAAAATATTCGCCTCCTGTCTTTAACCCCTTCGTGACCTTTGCCGGTTCTGGACCGTCATGACAAGAAGGTCACTAAATGACCTTTGACGGTCCTGAACCGTCAAAAAGTTAAATAAGCTTAGAAAGTGATCAACGATCACTTTCTTCGCTTAAACGGCCTTGCTGCAATGCCTCGATGTCGAGGCATTCAGCAAGGCCGAGATCGGCATCGGGGGCCATGTCTGGCCCCTCCCCGGGGCGTCAACAGCCGCCATACATTGTATGGCGGCGGACGCCCGTTTTAAAAGCGTTTAGGAGGCGATCAACGATCGCCTCCTAAACTTAAATGGTGTCGCTGGAATGCCTCGATCAGGAGGCATCCAGCGACACCAAACACTAACCTTTAGGTGGGCTGTGACCGCTCCGGAGAGCGGTCACAGCCGCAGCTACCGTTGATCTTCGCCATCAATAAAGATGGCCGCCGCTCTGTGAAAAAAGCAAACAAGTTTTTAAAGTTCGCTAGATGGTCTCCAGACCCTCTAGAGAACTGGCTCCACTTGCTGGTTGAATACAGGTACTGCATTCAACCATGCAAGTCAATGGAGCCCAGCTTTCTAATCACTATGTGATTAGTAAAATATTCAAAAAAAATAATAAAAAATGGAAAAAAAAATAAAAAAAAATGTGCTAACATTTAAAAATAATTATGCAGTGATGTCACTAGATGAACCATCCAGTACCAGCAAAATGTGTAAAAAATATATAAAAAAAGTATTAAAAAAATAAAACAAATATAAAAAATAAAGTTTATTATTTTGAGCAAGTGCTAAAATTTCTCAAAAATCTCAACAAAGAGTTAAAATAAAAGCACTTCAAATACCCAAGGGGTGTCTAATATAAAAAAAAATGGCTGATGGGGTAAATTGGAGTGGCCTAGATAGGGCATAGGTACAGACTGACCAAAATGGAGAAAAAAAGCGCACTTCCCAAATGTGGCATTATAAATCTGAAACAACCCGACAAACCCATGCATGTCGGGTATCACTGCACTCAGGAGATGTTCCTGAACACACATTGGGGGGTTGTTTGACAGTGACATATACCAGGACCTGTATATCTATAACTAAAGTACAATTTGTGTGAAAAAAATTACTATTACAAAGTTTGACAAAGTGTAGTTCTATAATTGGTGCATGGAAAGGGTTAAAATAACCACATTTGGAATACCCTGGGGTGTCTAGTTTTCAAAAATATATGGTTTGAATGGGTTAAATTGAGTTAACCGGCTTCAAAGATATTCCAAAGAGGAGATGGAGGCAGACTGACCAAATGACCACCTGAATTACGCATGCCCCAAAAGTAGCCTTTTACCAGCCAAACAATCTGACAAACCCATGCATGTGGGGTATCACTGTACTCAGGAGATGTTCCTGAACACACATTGGGGTGTTGTTTGATAGTGACATATACCAGAACCTGTATATCTATAACTAAAGTACAATTTGTGTGGAAAAAAAAAATAAAAAAAATACCATTACAAAGTTTGACAAAGTGTAGTTGTATAATTGGTGCATGGAAAGGGTTAAAATAACAGCATTTGGAATACCCTGGGGTGTCTAGTTTTCAAAAATATATGGTTTGAATGGGTTAAATTGAGTTAACCGGCTTCAAAGATGTTCCAAAGAGGAGATGGAGGCAGACTGACCAGATTTGTTAAAAAAGATTTGGAAATCATAAAACGCTGCTTGTACTTATTGCCCTATAACGTACAAAAAACAGCAAAAAAACATAAAAACATTGGGTATCTCTCAACTCAGGACAAGTAGTAGAATCTATTTAGCTAGTTTTTTTACTTGCTTTTTTAGGTGAGTAAAAGATTTTTCAAATAAAAGTCATAAAATGTGTTTTTTTTCAATTTTTCACCATGTTTTTTTTATTTTTTTTATAGTAAATAAGATGATACGATCAAAATAATGGTATCTGAAGAAAGCCCATCTTGTCCTGAAAAAAACAATATATAACTTATGTGGGTACACTAAATGGGTGAGGAGAAAGTTACACCTGAACACAAGCACCACAAAAGTGTCAAAACAGCCACGGTCCCACAGGGTAGAAAACGAAAAATGAGCCCGGTCCTTAAGGGGTTAAGTCCTATGGGCACTTATTGGCTTTTCGGTCTTTGTCGTTGTTATGGGGTATGTGTTAATCGGTGTACGAGTCCCTAAATCAGTAGATAATTCGTGCGACAACGGTTTTTATTTCTTACTCTATTATTGAATCATTTACTCAAAAAATGTTTGCTTCTTATTCATTAGATGCAAGTGACATAAAGATAATTAGTGGTGATTTATCTCCAAATCGTCCTTATCAATCTTATTTAATTATCTAAAGCCCGAAGGATTTAGATTTCAGCCGACACAGACACGTTTTATCAATAAAGATACAGTGTTTCAGCCTGTAACGAAATTAACGGGATCCATGTGTTTAATAACTGCTTATTTAGACAGATGTTTTTATTTTTTAGAAAAAAAACCCAAAACATTTTCTAGAAACAATAAATGTTCCTCATTTTATTCAATCTAAACAACCCTTATCTGATTTATAGACGGACATTTTTTTTTGTTTTCAGAAATATACATTATATTGGTTGTTTTTTTTGTCTGGATAATCCGTTTCCGTTGTATATTTTTTATATATGTTAGTATGGTTTTTGTATATTTTCTTCTCTTGTTGATTATTCATGTAGTCTGTCAAAACAAATTCTTGTGTTGTGATGCGCAGATTAACACCTTAATGTCTCCGGGTGACTCTTCAGCCATTGGAGGCACTTGGATCTTATGAGTAAGCGCTAGGTTTCATCTGGGGTCTTTGGCACTTTATTGAATATAATAATACTTTACATTACCTACATTTGGAGCTGCCTTAAGCAGCCAAAATGGCACAGAAAACTGGACCATGGAGAGGGCAGTGTGCTGCAGCTCTGGAGCTGCAGCAGCTCCTAAAGTTAT
>VKOC01047285.1:0-24143 GCA_009364415.1 Spea multiplicata
TTCATGAAATGTCATTCCTGCTAGATTATTGGAAAATGGAAGTGTTTAGGAACAGCAGAAACTCAGCCACGAAGCAGAAGACCATGTTAAGTCACAGAGTGGGGTCACAGAGTGCTGAGGTGCATGGTGTGTAAAATTCACCAACATTCTGCTGATTCCATAGCTGAGAAGTTCAAACGTCTGCTGGCACTAATATCAGCACAAAAACTGTGCAACGGGATCGAGTGTTATAAAGCATGCCGCCAATGGACTCCGGGGCAGTGGAAACATTTTCTGTGGAGTGACGAATCATGCTTCTCTGTTTGGCAGTCTCATGGGCGAGTCTGGATTTAACAGATGCCAGGAGAACATTACCTACCTGACTGCATTGTGTCAACTGTAAAGTTTGGTGGAGGAGAGATAATGATATGGGGCTGTTTTTCAGGGGTTGGGCCCCTTACTTCTGGTACAGCCTGTTTGAATTACTCACAAGACCGTTAGCCTTGACTATGACCTTAGGGGTTTTTGACCATGAAACATTGCAACTCCAAGTAATCAATTCTCCTCAGTTTCTGGTGGTCCTTGCTTACCCCTGGTTTCAACAACATAATCCAAGTTTTGATTGATGCACAGCTGATATTTTGTCCTGGTCCTCTCAGTGTGCTGCTACTTGTCTTAGTAGGCCAGTAAAATTCTAATGTATGTCTTCTGTATCTTCACTCCCTAAGACATACCAGGTGTGCAAGTACTCTACATCCCCAAAGGTCTTATGAATATGTTAACTCCCATCATTATAAAGCCAACTAGAAACTGACAATGTTGCAGCATAACTCCTATCATGTAATAGTGAGCCAGATACTAAGGGTGGTAGAGCATAACTCCCCTCATTATATTCTGAGCCTGTAGGTGAAACAGTTTAACTCCTATTAATATATGTTGAGCTTAATAGTGGTACACTCCAAGCCTCATCATTGCATAGTGACACAAACAGTGATACAGCTTGACTCCTATCAGTATATAATGATCCAGATACTGATGGTTGTACTGCACAACAACTCATAATATATTGAGCAAGACTATGACAGTGGTACAATATTACTCCTATTAATATATAGCAAGCCAGACACGGATCATGGTACAGCATACTCCCTTTTATACTGAGACTGACAGTGGTACATCACTCCAATCATTACTGCACATAGTGATCCAGAGACAACATCACTCTTATCATTATTTATCTAGATATAGACGGTGGTACAGCATGACTCTTATGATTATATGTTGATCCAGACACAGATGGTGGTACAGCATGACTCATGAGAGTCATTATATACTAAGCCAGGCAATAACGGTGGTACATCATAACATCCATCACTATATGCTGAGCCAGACATTGGTAGTGGTACACTATAACTTCTATCACTATATAGCAAGCCAGTCATAGACAGTGGTACAGCATGACTCTCATTACTATATTGAGCCAGTCAATGATGGTGGTACACCATAACTCCCATCACAATATACTTATCCGTATATTGAAGATATAACACCATACCCCCACTTCCCATAATCATAATTTTCATTTGTGTTTTGTTGCTTTTTTACTCACACTTTCACTAACTTTTATTTGTGCTCTCACACTCTCACTTACTTTTTTCATACTCTCATACTCTCACATTCTCATACTCTCTAGTATTCTCTCATACACTCACACTCTTATGCTCTCTCACTCTTAGGTTCTAATTTTTCCGTTCTCTCAAGCTCTCTCACTCACGCTCCCCCAATCACTATCCCTTACTCACTCATTCCTATTCATGCTCTGTCATTCTCACTCTCTCACATTCTCTCACACTCTCACTCAGATGCTCAAACTCTCATTTATGCTCTCTTATGCTCTCATTCACTCTCACATTCTCACTCTTATTCATGGTCTCTTACATTCTGTCAGTCTCAGTCAGTCTTCATGTATCACACACTCTAATTCACTTTCACACTCTTTCATGTTCTTTCACTCTAACACTCTCACTCTCTCGCACGCTTAAACTCTCATACTCTCACACACTCTTATTCACAATCTTTCAAGTAAACTCATGCTTTGACTCATGCTTTCTTATATGCTCTCATACTCTCACTCATTGGTGATGATAGTGGCTTTGCTATGCTGTCAGCTTCTGGGGTAAGCTAATCTGTACCTTGGTGAGTACATGGTTTTTGATTCATGCCAGAATTGGTGAGATGTCCTAAGACCTTAGCCTGGCTCGCTACCTTATGACACAATATGCACCTTGCAGTGCACCCATCTCCCACATTTTCAAAATGCTCCCGCACTTTACTATGGTATTGCCCACCTGATGAGGTAGCAATGGTACTATTGTTTTTATTCCATGATAGTATTCACACATGTTTATGATGGTAGTGGTGGTAGTGCTGCCAGTGCATCCAGGGGAACTCACAACATAGCCAGGCTGCTGTTGCTACTGTTTCTGCCGGAATGGAAGAAGCAACAAATCTAACAGAGAAAGTATTACTGAAAGATGTGTCACTTGACTACTCCAAGACCGGCCCATAATCTAGTATAGGGATGGTGGCACTGTGCTACCACCATTGCAAGCACTGCCAGCATTTATGATGAAGCAAGCCAGTTTTATTGCTTGCTTCACCATAGAATAATTTACAAGCTATCTTCATCCTGGATCCCAACAAGTCACCAGCAAATGACTCCACAGTGAATCTTTGGTTGTACAGTAACTAAAATTGCACATTACATTGGTAGGCGGTCAAAATGTTAGAGGATGTTTGGGCCAAAACCAACTTGGACTATATTATAAACTGATTCATAGATAGTAAAGAACCACTATACAATTTTCAAAATACAATAAGAATATGACTAGACAACAATGGAGATGTGGAAAAGAGGATGGAGAGGTAATGCCTACAATAGTTAATTCATTTAAAATAATTAATAAATTACTGAATCTTAAATTAGATGCGTCCCCCAGACATTCCTTTTCCATCTTGGAAAACCAGAAAAACCTAGTGGTTCAATTGCTATTAGCATGTAAGATTATCATTGCAAGGCATTGGAAAACACGAGGGAAATGAAAATGAGAAGAGATAAATGCACAAAACCAACTGGGACAAATGTTTTGCTTCATTTTTGTTCCATTCGTTTTATTCCCCGCCAATTAGGTTTGGCTTCTTCTATCTTCTATCTGCATCTTCTATCTTTTCTTAATCCGTATCATCGCAGACATAACTGGACGGCAACCTTCGCCAAATGGTGGTGCTAGTGTTGACATCCTCTGTCTAGTCCTCAAATTGGGGGAATGGACATCACTGCAAGCAGTATTACTTGGCCATAGCTTGAACTCAGGGCAATATGGAGACACATCTGGTGATATCTTCTCCACGATCCTCCAATCAGGAGAGAGGAAGTCACCGAATACGCCAACATTTTGTCCTCACTCAGGGCGATACGGTAGCACTTGCGGTGACGTTCTCTCCCTGATCCGTCCATCAGAGGAGAGGACTTAACAGAAAATATGCTGTAATTTTGCCCTCACTTGAACTTTGTGCAACATCGCATTGCTTGCGACGATGTCCTCTCCCCCTATTGGGGGATCTTGCCTCATTTTTGTGGCTTTGTATGAATCGCCAAAATCTGGTAAATTTGCAATATGTACGAATCCAAATGCACAAGTCTAATACACAGCACTGTATTTAATAATTAAAGAAAAATATTCATTTTTCTGTGAGGCTTCCGCTTTAAGAAAAATTTATCAATTGTTTTGAATAAAATGCAGCATGAAAATAATCATTCAGTACATAAGGAAATGCTAAATATGCAACTAGTATATTAAGTATATGAAAAATGAATCATAGATGCTGAATTTAAAAATACCTGTCTGCTAATTGCTTTGTCAAAATAAAGAAGCTTATCTTCAAGATGCTCGTTCTAGTAATTTTCTCTTCAATCATTTACATTTTTATTGCTATTCTACTGATAAGTATTTTAATGTGATTGAATTTTAGATTAATGTGGACACTATTTTATAATTTTTGAGATTACAAAAAAGTCATATCATAGACACCTTTCAAAATAGTTATTTGGTTGTATTTAGGAGAACATAACTTTAGGTGGATGGGCTTTGCATAATTATATATTAATGCATCTTTAAACTTGATTAAACAAGGCCCTCCATGCCTCTTGTTTCTGTACGTCAAATTGTTATATTCTACACTACTTGTTATGTCCTGTTTACTGATGAATGAAGTGTCTATTTGTTGTGACATTGGATAGGACTGTTGAAAAGTGGCAAATAACTCCTAGTAAAGACCATTTCATTCATATTGGGACATCTGTCATAAAATATAATGTGGGGTACAACACAATTTTACCAACAAAAGGGTTACAAAATAGGCACTTAAGTTCCTCTAAAATGATCTAGAGTTACTATTACCCTTATTGTTTGGAGGCTACCATCCTCTCACCAGCAAAAGTCTACAAACCCTGTGGAGAGAAAAGAAATGGAGGGCAATGAGTCAATGGAAGAAGATGGAGCACACTCTAAAGCCCTCTCACTGTTCTGGCCTGGGTGATAAAGGAAACTGATACCTGGCTTTGCACTGGATAAATCAGGTAGTATACTTTAAATGCCTGCTGTAGAGCTAGCTTCTTTCTGTTTATTGTCTGACCAATACTTGATGCAAAATTTCCAGTCTAAAATGTATTACATTTTTGTGTGCTTCCTGTCCTTGTACCAAAGATAAGCACTCATTGATCATCACTGGATGGACCCTGAATAGGTAAGGGGGAATATTTTTTTCACACAGGTTGTAAACTTTACCAAGGGGATGAACATGTTCATCGACTTTTTCCCATGTTGATGAACTTTGCTTACTCCCCTGGTTTGTTGTTCTGATTATCCCCTGAGCTTGAGGTACCCTTCAATATCTCTAGAACCCTTGGAAACATTGCTTAGGTATTATCGAGCTTTCTTGCATCCTGTCCAAAGACTATGTGTTTCTACAGTTGGAGTCTACAATCTTCCTGACTCTTAGGTATACAGTGAGTGGTACACAGCAAAGTACTGGCAGCAACTGAGGATCTAGAATCTCAATAGAAGATAAAAGCCTTATGGCTAGAACTGGGTATCCTAGTCTAATACATTTTACAAAAACAGGAAAAAGCAATGGCATATTCTAGCCTCAGCCAACTAGACCTAAGGTAGCAGGTCTGGTTGGGTAGCATCCCATCTGGAAAAAAACAGGATATGACCACCTTTCCAAGGAAGATCTCTGAACTCCCCAACCAACCCATTTAAGCTATCCAGAGCATACTGTAACTGTCGCCTACTGTCTTGATGACATCATATCTTGATGCCCAGCAATAAAGATGGCATTCACAGAAAGAAGCCTAGGGGGCCGCTGGGGTACTTCCTTGCATTGCTGGATTACATATACCGAAACTTAAAACCCAGCATATGGCACTAACTTAGCCAGTACTTCACCAATACACACTTTTATTTTGTATATAATAGAAACCTATTAATTAACTTCTTCCCTTAATGCTGGGTACTGTTTATAAATAGGTTACATAATCTGTTTCCAATACTATTTAATAGCCTGCTTAATAAACAATTTTGCGTCAATGGAAAAGTATTTTTTGGCAGACTTCTACAGTAATAGCATATTGAATTTTTCCAGTCTGCTAGTTACATTTTGTAGTTTTGTGTAATACTGGCATTGTAGTTCCTGTTCTTCCCTTAATGTGCTTAGCTGTTTCATCATAGGTTAATTCCGCATTTGAAGATAAGAACTCTATAATAGAGTTTATGTGTTTTTAGAACTATTTTTTTTACATTTTTCTAAACCTTTATTTATGCAGTCCCACCTTATTCCTCTTTAACATTATGAACAATGTTTTCATGGTATATTCATGGTATATTCAATAGTTCAAGGAAATACACTAATTGAATTATTGCAGTAACAGTAGTAAAATGAAAAAATAAAATATTCTTTGTTTATCTTTTTTGCCTAATCATACATGTTACCAAATGTATTTTAATATTAACAACATTTGTGCATGCATTATTGTATTAGGGGCCCTGACACCTTCTGGATTCAGATCTCATGGGAACGGCTTGGAGCATAAGGCAGGAGCATAGGGCAAGGAGGACCAGGCAGACCAGGAGCAGTACCAGCCAGAGGGTAGAGCACACACGTAGTCAGACAGTCCAAGGGTCGAGGCAGGCAGCACGGGTTCAATAAGGTCAAACAAGCCAAAGACGTGGGATGAGAGATAGTCAGGGTGTTCCAAAATCAAGCCAAGGTCAAAAGCTGGGAGTTCAAATAAGATCAAGCGAGGTCAGCTAGCTAATACACGAGTGCAGGGCTAAAAAGTGCTTATACCAAGACAGACACTATAGCTTGGAAGCAAACAAGCACGGCTGTGGGGCCTGATATCACTTATAGCAGCACCATCTCAAGGTTTAGTAAGAGATGCATAGAATAAAGAAGCAGAGGCTCAGCACTCCAATAGTGAGATGAGTTTATTTCACACTGAATTTCTTCAATATATATACGAAAAATTAAAAGAACCAATCCCAAAGATTAAAGAAGGCGACACTGGGCGGACACTGGCAGACAGACACATCTAACGAAAGAAAAAAAAAATCAAAAGTGATCCCCCGGAGTAAGGAAGGAGACAGAGGAGCAGTTGTAAGGCATGTGGCCTGGACAGCCACTGGTAGCTGATAATAGCTTTCCTGTCCCAATAACCTACAGGGTTTTAAGTAGGAGGTAAATGCAGTTCCTCAAGGTAGGCATTGATCATTTCAGAGGCACTAGTCTTAGGTGGCACCTATCAAAGTATCCATTTCCAACTCCTACATGTCTCTTTCGCTTAGAATGCCCCCTTTGTGCTGCATCTCACACACACATTGGAAAAGCATGTTCCTCCATGTTTTAAAATGATTCTTAAAGGCCAACTTGCCCTTAACCCTTGGGTCACAAAGGGTGGCCGGCATGTACTCTGGGCTGTCCATGATGGCTTGTCAGGTTAAAGGGCTAACTTGAGACCATACCTCGATTACTCCAAGCCCTATATATATTTCTTATTCTGGTCAGATTGACAGGTAAGACAAACTTGAGACCATACCTCGATTACTCCAAGCCCTATATAATTTCTTACAATCTTGAGGGAATAGGGTGACAAAAATAAGGCACAGAGAAAGGGTGAGAGGTAGTGTGGTGGTTGTATGAATGACAAGGAAGTTCTAGCTGCTAAGATGGTATGCTTCTCTGAAGAAGTGAGTTTTGAGATGCTACTTGAATGTTAAGAGGGAGGGTAAGTGCGGAAGGTTCGGTGAAAGTAGATTCCAGAGATATGGGGCAGCCTGAGTGAAATCGTGTAGACGGGAATAGGAAGAGGTGATAAGTGAGGAGGAGAGCCTTAGCCCATGGAAAGAGCGTAAGGATCAAGTAGGACAGTATTTGCTTAAATGTATGGAGGAGCAGTGTTATGTAGGGCCTTATATGTTAGTACCAGCATTTTAAATTGAATTCTAAAGGTAATAGCAGCAGAGAGATCCAATAATATTATTAAATTGTCTTTGAAGTCGGTAGCAAGATCTTGGGCAATGAGAGAGGTTTGTGGTGAGGGTATGGAAGGACAGAGAAGACAGTTGAAGGTAGAAAAAAAGGTGTCACGGGTTGGAAGAAAGGGAGGATATGAGAGTGGAGAAGATGTTTGGTGAGAGAGAGGGCAGAGTTGTAGGTGGAAAGCATGAATTTATAGTGAGTTGGATTTTCTGAAGTAGCATTCAGCCATGCAGCAGCACTTCTGAGGAAACCATGTGGTTTTGGTATGCCACAGTTGGCGTTTCAATTGTCGGTGGTAACAGATAGTAGTTGGAGCTATGCTGTCGAGAGATGAGGCTAGTGTATTGTTATAAAAAGAGGCTGCTGCGTCTGGGCAGGAAAGGGTTAAAATAGAAGGTAAGAGAGGTTCTAGTGAAGCTGACAGTTGGGTAATGGTATTATCTCAAATATGAGGTCAGGGCTGCAACATTGTTTTGTTAGGTGCTAGCAATGGAGAAAAGGTTAGAAGGTGGTGGTCACACAGAGGAAAGGGAGAGATGGAGAAATCTGAAAGGGAGCATAATCTGGAGAAATCCAGATCAAGTGACTGTCCCTCAGTGTGTGTAGGTGAATTAGTCCATTGAGAAAAACCAGAAGAGGATATCAGGGAAAGAAGTTTTGAGCTAGCAGAGTTGTTAGATATATCTAAAGGAATGGTAAAATCACCCATAATAAGACAGGAGATATTAGGAGGGAAGAAGAAAGGGAGGTCAAAGTGGTCAAAGAACTGTGAGGCAGAACCTGGAGGGCGATATATTACTGCAATTTAAAAAGAGGATGGAGAGAAAAGATGGATTGTGTGAACCTCAAAGGAACAGAACGAGAGGGACTTGGTATATGCTGGAAGTTGCAGTGAGGTGAGAGAAGAATGCCTACACCACCACCCTTTTTGCCATCAGGCCTAGGAGTGTGGCTGAAGGAGAGTGCAACAGAGGTGGTAGTATCATGGGGGGTCCAGGTTTGCGTAAGGGCTAAGAGGTTCAAAGCATGGGAGAAAAATGAGTTGTTGATGGGAAGATGGAGGAGTGTATTGCAGGCTTTGAGGGCTGTAATAGAGAGTGTTAAATACAGTTAAAGTGGGCAGGGGCAGTAAGAGGGCAGATATAGGAGATAAGGGGTTAGTGGAGCAGAACTATAGAAAGTAAAATATAATACACATAAGTAGTGACAGGCATGACATAAATGTTTCCAAATAAAAACAATCAGTGACAAAAATGCTACATATCCCAGTATGGGCATTACTAGGCTATCCAGCATAGATAGACAGAAAAGGGTAATGGCAATTCTTGCACAGAAACAGGAAAATAATAATAACGCTACAAAAAACAATAACAGATAATTATGGAGATTTCTTGGTCCACTCTATATACCTTTTAGCAAAAGTTTGCAAGTTTGCTTGGTTTGGTAGTACTACTTCTACTTGTGGAGAGCTCGGATAGCCTAGAACTGGGAAATTCCTGGGTATGGCTAATAAAAGTTGTTGCACTTACATGTTCACAATACATTTCTCTCTATACATGTAACCTTTGTGTATTGTAACCTTTTTTTCAAGAATAGGAATATTCATGCCATTTTATTTATCTTGATTGAACTCATAATTATTCCAAAATATATCACTATTTGGGCAAATTGAATAAGCAGGAGGTAATATTAAAAGCTAGCTTAAAAAAACCCAAAACATAAGGAGCACTATCCTTTCAGGAGAACAATGGTTCTTCAGGTAAATCTGTTGTTCTGGCCTGTTGCTAGAAGACCAGGTTTATCTAGATGTTAAAAATTTGCAAATGAAAGTTTGTCATGGATATTGCAAGCCTTAGGCAGTTAAGATTAATTTCCAACAATAAAAAGTACATTGCAAAAGTCTCCTTTTAAAGTTCTTATTAGAGCACGCCATTTCTTTCTTCCTTTTTTGCCTCAAGCAAGACAAGGGAGATAAAAGTACCACAATGCTTTTACTCTGTGGCCCAGAGCACAAAACATGCTTCCATCAGCTTATGAAATGCCAAGTAAAACATGCCATCAAAGTACTGTCTTAAATACATGTAGAATGGAATATTGCAAAGAAAAAAAAGCACCTTTGTCCATTTAGCAGTTGTGCAATTATATTTATTACAACACACAATTACATTCATTATTTGCATTTGTCCCCTGCACAGTCTCCTTTGAAAGCCACGCTCCTTTTAGTTTACAAAAGTATGTCACTAGTGTCTGCTTCAGGACCCGTGACCTGTTGGTACAATGAAAAAAAACAATCATTCTAAAGGTATGAAAATGATGAATATATTTAAACTTAAAAAATTAAAAACTAAATTATAATTCAATAAAATATTTTATATTAAAGTTTTTTTTTTACAAAAACAATGTCAGCTATGGCAATTTTTGGCGGTCATTTGTGGACACCACAGCTTGAATCAAAGATACATGGTGAGGAAAAGGAAAAAAATACTTTAAACAAAATAGGTAGGTCCAGCCTATTATAGTTTAGATAAACCGGAAGAACTAAAGGGAAAAAGACACTTACCACTGAAATGACTGTCCCTGGCCAGGCTGGCGCCAAAACAAGCAGGACGTGTTTTGTTAGCGAACTTCCTCAGCTGCAGTGAAGTAGTTCTTCCTGTATAACTTTTTAACCTCTATTGGGGCAGGTTGAATACCACTCCACTGTTTTGGATTCATTTATATATTTATACCCAAATATTGAGGTTTTTTATATATGTTATTTTTATCTGTGTATTCCTTTGATTGTATGTACTGTATATCTTTGTCTTTGTATTAAAATTGTTTTTATATTTTGAGTTTATTTACTCACTCATGCAACCTTCTACATGTCTCTACATGTTTATATATTCCATATATTTTATGACCCCCCCTCCAACGCATGGCCACCTCCGCAGCAGCCGTCACGAAGGAGAGGGAGACCCCCCTCCAACACACGGCCATCTCCGCAGCAGCCGCCACGAGGGAGACCCCCCTCCACCGCACAGCCCCTTCCGCCGCTGTCCTCTGAAGTGCCGTGCAGGAGAGGCAGACCTCCTGGTACACAGCATCCTGCTTCACCGCTCGCATGTCCTCTAGTGGGCGAACTCCCGAACTGCAGGCCTGTATGAAGGGAGATTACGCCACACTCATGATGGCCGCGATTCCCGGTGACGTCATGATGGTTTGGCGGGAGATTCGAACTTCCCCTGCGGTTCCCTATTTAAACCTCCTTCTCCATTGTCTTCTGATGGTTGTCTATGCCTTGTGCTAGTGCCCAGATAACGTTTCCATTACTGTTTTCCCGTGTTTTGACCTTGGCTCGCCTGACTACGTTGATCTCCTGAATCCTAGCCTCGGCTACGTTTATCGTTTTTCCTGATCTCCTGAATCCTGACCTCGGCTACATTTATTGACTATCCTGCTCTCTGGAATCCTGACCTTGGCTTGTTTGAGCTTGTTCTGTTCTGGAGTCCTATCTGACCTCAGTGTCTTCAACTACTTGTACGTGACATTAGGATTTTCTATATTACAACTGTAATCAATTTTTTTCAGCTTCTAATTTGATAATTGTCCCAAGGTAATCTTCCAAAACGTTTCATGCAATTCTACGTTCATTTACTGGCCCTATCCATCTTATGCTCAGCATTGAGATATTTAAATGGAATGCTTAAAAAAATCTTCTTTGATTATACACATGTAACATTTCAAAATGTTTTTTTATTTGTGTAAATCTAAACTGGAAATGCCTACGTTATTTACTTATGTTCCCCACCAACAATTCTTTCCTATTTTTTAATTGTATAGGTTTTACATGCTTGCAGCTAGGGTGTTATGCCTACAATTATCAAATAATGTTTTTTCTTTTCATTTGTGATATAGAAGGAAAAAACAGACCTTGACTTTTAATTGTTTTGTATGTCATTGTATATCAGATGCTTTGTATTCTTGATATTCTTGGCTGCATTCTACAAAGAAAGGACACAGTTGTAAGATAAATGCTGATGAATACTTAATAACACTGCATAAAAACAAGTGTTTGGACACTGTACTTTTTTCCGGAAAACTATCTGATGCATAAGTAATGAGTATCTGTTGTTTGATCTGTGGTGACACTCGCTATATCACTAAAAGAAAGCTCTTGAGATATAAAACCGTGTTTGAAGAATGTTAGTAGAATGTGACAGAATAAAGCTCTTTTAGAATCTATTAACAAAATATTTGAAAATGTAACGCTATAATATATATATATATAAAATGAAGTCCCGGGCCTTTCATATAAACTAAAGAGCTTACAAATCAAATCCACCATAAGCAGAAGATTTTCTAAATGCCACTATTTCAGACCTATATTTTCACTAATGGAAGAATTCAAGATATATAGGCCAAGTTGTCCATTATAAATGAATATATCGTAAGAACTGTAGCTAATGGGTTATAATTTGGATATAGAGACAGAAATGAACAAATAATTATGATTCTCCTGGGCTAAGGACGGTTCTTTGAATATCTGGGTATTTACGATTAGCTAGAAAGGTTGATTATCTCATGGAACATAATTTTTATGGCTTTTGTTTAAAGATGCACTAACAACTAATAGAAGAGTCGGAGGCACTTGGAATTTAGCATTGTCGGGGTCAGAATCCAATTTGATCAACGGGTTATAATTGCTATATCGAGTAATAGTGTGATTCACAGTGATGCGCAGAGACTGGCTCAGACTCAACATATGTGTGTATCATCACAGTGGATAGATAGCGCTGAAAGTTGGCTCTCTAGTCAATCGAGAATTCTTCCTCATTCATTGTTTAGAGAATAAAATATCTAGAATTAGCCATAAAGTATTGTCTAAAAGAAATGTGTGAGGGAGGGCCTTAATTTCCGCAATATTAGATATTGTTATATATGCGAAAGGTAATGCTACAAGTATAGTGGGAGCCCAGTAGAACAACTCGAACAGAGGGGTGGTATGCATAGAAATGAGGACTTAGGGAGTCAAAGATCTAAGAAAGTATCGTATCAAAAATACTAATGATGGAAACAAATAATTTTTTCCCGTTCGGGAAATATATACCTATATATATATATATATATATATATACGTGTGTATGTATATATATGTGTATATTTGTTTATTTATTTATGTTTTTTGTTGTCTTTTATATGGGCTACACCAAAATTGCTGTATTGCTATGGAATATATATATGCCTATATATTTTTGATTTTTGTATGTCATAAAAATAATAAAGACTGGTAAGCTCGTTTGAGCAGGGCCCTCCTTACCTGTTGTCTCTTTAAGTTAATTTGTTATGTTACATACTACTTGTGTCCTGTCCACCCATTATAAAGGGCTATGGAATTTGATGGCGCTATATAAGGTAACATTTATTTAAAGATTACCAGATATGTATTCTTGGCCCACAGTTTTAAAAATGTTTGGTTATTGTTTACTTGAATAAGAGCAAAATGTTCAGAATTTCGGTCTGAAATCTGCAGGCCCTTTCACTCACATTCTCTCACACTCTCACTCGCTCTCTCACACAGAAAGACTGTCATTTTGGCAGAAGTTTGCACTAGGTTAGGTCCGCGGAGATGCGGATAAAAATAGAAGAGAAAGGAGAAGATGATGAAAGAGATAAGATGGTAGGGAAACATTTAGAGAGACTGAAAGTGAATGCACAAATGGCCCAAAGAACATACTGAAAAAAATTCCAAATAGTTTTTGGCCCATTTGCACATGTCTACTAAATATTTAAACTCACTGCTATCACCAATTTAACCCCTTCCGGACCGGCGTTTGCATACTGCGTCTTCACTTGAGACCGCAGTATGTTTTTAAATATTTAAATTCCGTGATTCGCTGAAAAGCGATCACGTGCACAGAATTGAGAGGGGGTGGCTGCTACTGATCGCTGGGAACACCCAGCGGTCAGTAGCAGCCGCCCCTCGCGATCCCAGCGTTCAAAGTGACGCTGGATCACATAAAGGCAGTGACGTACCTGGTACGTCCCGGTCTGCCGGTGACCCGTGACACGGAAGTACCAGGTACGTCCCGGTCTTGAAAGGGTTAAGTCACTAATTCCTGATTTATGACAAACAAGCATTTTAATTTTAAAACTACTTTCTTGGAATCTTTTTAGATGCAAGTCACATCATTTCCACTTACCACCACATTTATATATTCCCTACAGGAGAGCCCTGTGTTACTTTTCTGTTTTTACAGAGTAAAGTAGCTTCAGCAAACTAGGGTCCCTATAGTTCTAGCCCTACTAGCCACACGTTTTATGTCAGATCCACACAATGTGTTATACAGAGAAAGAATGAGTAGATGTTTATTTGAAATCTGGATATTTGTGGAGAAACATTAAATGGTCTTTTGAACACAGGATTAGGGTCACTAAGAAGTCTATAGGTAAGGGGGCCCAATAGCTGTGTCAATGCCTCTGTCGTATAATACCACTTGCCAAAATTTCTGTCTAATGTCACAACAGATTGGCTGCACAGACATTGTGCCCATTTTACAGTTTTCACATGTGCAACACCCAGGCCTTAGAGTAGGTGAAACATAATGTGATCCCAGTTCTTAATATGTGCAGGGTGATACAGCATGAAGCTGTCACATAATGTGGTTACAGTCCCATACTTGAAGATTTAGGTGTGTGTCTGGGAATGCTAGTGTAACAGTCTGGGTATGTAGTTTTAACTGTCTGGATATGTTAAAGTGAGGGTATGTCTGGTTATGTTTCTGTGTGTCTATGCATGTGTCCGAGTATGTGGTTATGTTAGGGAAACTGTACTGGTATGTTAGTGTAAGTGTGTATCTAAGTATGTAAGCGCAACTGTCTGGGTATGTTAGTGTAAGTGTGTGGCCGGGTATCTTAGTGTGAATGTCTGGGTTTGTTAGTGTGTTTGTGTTACGGTGTCTGTTTTTGTTAGTGTGAGTATATGGATGTGTGTGTCATTGTGAGTATATCGTGGTCTCGGTGTTAAGTGGTTGTTTTTGTATGAATGTGTGTGACTTATTGTTTCTGGTTGTGTTAGTGCCTGTTTGTGTTGGTGTGAGTGTTTGAGTGTGTTCATATGTTTATTTAAAACTTTTTCTATAACTTATTACATACATTTTGTAATATATCTTTATTAAATACTTTTATAATAGGACATTGTCCTACTGCCATACCACCCTGAATATGCCTAATCTCGGAAGCTAAGCAGTGTTGGGCATTTTATTACCTTGCCTTTGCCTTAATAAAGAAGCCTTTATATTTTACATTTTCTGTGTCTGTCTGGTTCCTGGTCCCTTAAATACATCTTTCAGGAGTGCGATATGTAATACTATGATATAATATTTAATTAATGGGACAAATGATGGTGGAGCATCACCTTAGAAGAGAGAAGTGGTGGGGCCATATGACCCAAACTTTAAATATATCAAGTGGTTTAACACAGTTTCTACAGAGCTATACAACAGGTAAGCAGGACATAAGAATTAGTGCACAACATAACAATTTTGACTTACAGAAACCAAAGGTAAGGAGGGCACTCCTCAAACAAGTTTACAACCTAAAATATCAAAATAGAGGTGTCACACATAAAAATTGAAGTAATCAATGAGAGTATATCTGGGGGTAGGTGCAATATCTAGAATTGACAAGTTTTGGGGGCATGCTTTTATCACAATAACATCATCAATTCACATTCATCGTAGTTAACAATTTAAAACTCAGGGAGCATTAGCAAGACTGCAATGCCAATGAATTACACAAAATACCACATTTTTCCAACATTTACTTTGGGTGGCAGGCCCTTATTTTTTATATATTTGATAAGGGGCGTTGCTGTGCAGTTTGTAAGGTAGGCCCCTATAGCATTGAATTGTTTTGGAAGGGTAGGGTAACTGGTCAAGGAGTGGTCAATTTTAATAATAAGTTAGATAATGGTAAATTAATTTCATTTTATGGCTTTCGTCATTCCACCGATAGCACCAAAAAGAAAGGAAATAGCACCAAAAGGATAGAAGGCAAAAGAGACCATGCTACGCTTAAAGATCAATGATGAATTACACAGCTTAATTGTTTAGTTAAATAGAACCACAGAATCATTGATATTTCAGGGCTAATTGGCTCTTGTACACATTCAAAGGATGGATTAACTCTAACATATTTTTAACTTTTTGAGTAAATTACATCTCAAGCACTTTCCAGAGTTCATTCTTAAGTACTACATTAAATCTTTCTGAAAATGAGTTTACCATAGTTTAAAATGCAATACTATATCATATTTTATACATCATAAATGTAATTATATATTAAATAATAGTAAACCAACAGTAACATAAGAAATAAGAAGGCAATGAATGATATATAGTATACATTTGGCAGCCCTTTAAGCAAGAAGGGCTTACAATTGTCTCTTTTCTTTCCCCACCCCATATTTGGTCGGATATAATAAAAATCATTTTCACTGTCTACCTTATTGGCATCTAAGATGTGCATAGATGGACCTCACACCCCCTTCACCTTGGGACCTGGAGGTGGGGAACAAGTCAGCTCTGTATTCCTGCAGGACAGAGATGGATCCAGGGGGAGAGGTACAGTATGGCAATTGTTTAAGGAATTTAACTCTCTGCTCTCAAGAAGAAACAAAGCTGAGGGTCATCAGCAAAGGCAAGGAGTAAGTGAGAGATAGATAGCATATTAGAGAGTGTGAGTAAGCTTGAGAGTGTGAGAGAGTGAGTATGTTTAAGAACAAGTGAGAGTGAAAAAAGTGTCATGCAAACAAAAATGATGATGATGGGAGTTATGCTGTACCACCATCAATGTCTGGCTTGGTATACAGTAATATGAGTTGTGGTGTACCCCAATCAGTATTTGGCTCAGTATAAGGTGATGGAACTTATGCTGTACTACTGTCAATTTCTGGCTCAGTATATAGTGATATGAGTCATCTGTGTCTGGATCACTATATAATGATAGGAGATATACTGTACCCCTGTTAGTGTCTGGATCACTATATGATATGTCTTTAGTATTGCAGCAAACTCCCATATACAACTGCTATGATTGTACTTGAAGATTATATTATTATATACAATGTTTTTATGAAACACCAGCAAATTCAGTTACAATACTTTTTAGACTAAATTGATAATATACAAAATAACACACTTTAAGATATGGTAGTACAGATGGAGAAGATGATCTTGGCTTAGCAAGCTTGGTGAATAGTGTCCTACTTGTGTTTACTTGCAATGCCACATAAACACCAAAGTGTCTAGAGTAACAAAAATGTTCTGCAGCATTTTATATGTTGATTGTATTCTCTCTATTTGCCTCTTTTGTGGGGTTTTCTTAAATTCCTTTTCAAGTAGTTGCTTGCCCCCTTCGCATTAGGTATAGAGTAAGAAGCTTGTTTTTAGCATAAAGACAATTAGTTGGCCTTGTTTATCCATTTTAGTACATCACTAATCAGTATCTTATAGTTTGGACAAACACAAAAGACGTCTGAACTGCCTCTTTAGAGACTTATATTCTAAAAAACAAGAAAAACACAATGTTATTTGTAAACAGCTGATACTTGTATTAACATATCAGATATATTAATGTGACACTTGAGCCTGTACATATCTTATACTCATTAAACAAATTACAAATAGTACAAAAACATAATGCTGCAAGGTTACAAGGTAAAATCAGTCATTAGATTGTAAGTTATGAGCTCAGTTACTAAGTGCATTCATGTGAAGGAACATATTGTTATATACATATAATTAACATAATAAAATCTGTAAAAAATGATTTAGACACACATTGTTCTTAGTTCCCTAAGCATATTATTATTTTGCTAGACTAAAGTCTTTCGTTTCAATATATGTTTGACAAGACATAGAAAGTCTGGTTTACATATTAGTATCATCGTTTGACTTAAATATACTTAGCTGTTTTTGCTCTCACATGCTTCTTTATTTTCGCAATGAAGACGACTAATTCGCTTTTGAAACCACAACTTGTCCTCCTAGGTCTTGCTAGTGTATTCCTCTCATCATATCTTGTTTTGTCTCCGTTGACCTCTTCTTTGTTAATACTTTTTTTTTTATAAACTGTATATTTTTGCAGACATTTTTACTTTAAGACATTTTATTATATCATTCAATCAGTATTTTCTGTTGTTTTGCTTCAAATACAATACAACACCGGTATTCATCATTCTATAAAAAAGTCACTCAGTGTTATCTGAATGCATCATCATTATTGCACATGAATGCTTATGTATAGGGCTACGGATTAATCTTCTACAACCCATGCATAAGATGTACGAGGGATCTCTGGCAACATTTATAACACTGATAACAGTACACAAAAAAGCCCTGACATTCCACTGCCCTAGCACTACGTGTAAAAATGACACAACCCCCTGCCCCCTAACCCATTCAGCCAGACGTATGAAAACTTACTACCCTATAGAATACTACATAAGGGATAGGTGTGGCCTCTAGAACATAAAAAAAATATATATATGGGGTATGTCTGTAATCCGGGGATGTTGCTGAACATAAAACAAAGCAGCAATTAAGTGCACGTCCACTGAATACCAACAATATCAAAAAACCCTTATCTATGGCATAAATATTGGGGGTTCCGCCACGGTATAGGCCATATATTGGTTAGCCCAACTTCATCAAAATACGCAAAGTTTGGCGAGTCCTATCTAATTTTTCATAGCTACATTGCTTACCAAGAAGCTGAATCAACTGTAGGTTGGCAGTATAAACCCACTATAACCCCAAATTAATTGATTGCCCCCTACCCCACTGAATATATCGTAACTTGGTTAACAAAGAGGGTCACTTGTAACCAAGCAACTAACTACAACCAAGTGAATCTGTTTGCAATTGGCTACCCCAAACTCTCATTTTGCACTCACATTTCAGAAGGAAACTTTTATTGTTTTTTTTTTGTTTTGTTTTGTTTTACTGTTGACTGAAATAGTTTAACCCCTTCAGGACCGGGTTTTTGTTACTACGTTTGCGCTAAAAGACCAGAGGAGTTTTTGTGGTTTTGCTATGTCTTTCTTTAACTATAAATTCTCTCTTCTCAATTAGTGTACCCACACAAATCATATATTGTTTTTTCAGCACAAGTAGGGCTTTCTTTTGAAATAATAATTATATTATATAAACCATCATTAAGTATGAAAAATATCTAAAAAATGTGCGAGGGAAAAAAAGGAAATATTCTCAGTTTCACCTATAAAAACTATATATAACCAGTGCAAATGGAAAAAAACTCCAAAAGTGTATTTAGGTATTTGTCCCGTTTTTTGGAAACACCTCATATGCCTGGTATTTTCATTTATTTTGGCACTTACAGGGTTAAATATGAATGATGCGCATCACTGTTTCTAAACAAGATTTTTTTAAAATGTGGTATGGTGGAAGTTGCGCCCCAATAGTGGCCAGAAAAACTGCTCAAGAAATGTATATATTTTTTGAAAGATGACATCCCAAAGTATTTTACTTTGAGCTTTTTAACCCTTTTGATTTAACCATTTTAGTGCCAGTCTGTTCTAAACATTGCAGTAATTTTTTTTTTCATTTTTAACAAACCCATTCTTCAGTACTTCAGTATTTTTTCCCCTGGGTACATGAAATTATTTAAACAACTTGTGATTTGTATTTAGAAACACCCCACATGCATAGATAAGTCATGTGTCTCAGATATCGTGGTGCCAAAACTGGAACGTGCACATTTCAATTTTAAACTTTTTTCAAATTGTTTTTTCTTTTTTATCAGATCACGTGTAAATGACAAGTTTAGGCTGCTGACATTGATCAGGGAGACCAATCAATAATCAGTGACTTAAAATGTCACTGAGAAGTGATAAGGTAATAATTATGTAATTTTTATTAATAATTTGTGGGTTTTTCATAATTACCCTAGAGGACCCCTTTTTCTTTCTAGGGCAGGGTCATCCAGGGGCTGCCATATTGGCCAGGAGTGATCTGATCAGTTACCAGACCTGGAAGCACCCTGGACTTTCAGGTCAGTGCTGTTCTTAAATGATATTTTTTTGTAATTATTTTTTTTAACTCTTTCAATGCTGATGCTCTTTCTCTATCCAGATCGCTCTCATGTTTCTCTCTCTCCCTTCTTTCCAATCCTTCTTTCTCTCCACTCCACAACTCACCTATAATCTACATTCCTTATTATCTATTTCTCTTATCTCAGCTTTCATCTCCCTAACACAATCACTTGGAACCTGCAAGAGATTTTCTTGGATGTCATCCCAAGTACATTTACTCTATTTAGAGCAGAGAGGACACGAAAGGCCTGTGAAGATCAGAGGGGAGAAGCAACAATGAATGGTGGGTAGCAGAGGCATAGTGGGTAGCAGAGGCATAGGGTGGGCAACAGGGAGCAGTCGTCCTCAAGGTAATTAAAAACTTACCAGGACATGGACCTGCATGCAGCATGTGCACTTTGATTGGACCTTACTTTAAGCACCACCCTGCATCACTGACAATTCCCACAGTGACAAAGCTATTAAATTTTGGAAGAAGCTCCCCCTTTGATGTGAGTGAAAAAGGGCAGTTGGGACCAACAGTACATGGCCTGGTAAAGACAAAGAATTGATAGGTAAGGAGGTAAAGCTAGAAATGGTTGTCTAAATCGGTGGGTGCTCTGGAAGTGGAGGTGCTTTGGGAATGTGTAAGCAGCTTACATATATTGACATACAAGGGGTTTTGTCAATCTTAAAAAAATGCTTTGACCTTTTACACGGACAAGTAGTTAAGGTTCCTTGTATATACTGGTAATTGTTATTGATTGTAGTATTTGCAGGCTGTGTGACATTCAGCATATACATTTCTCTACCAGGTTGTAAATTCTATGTAGAAAATGATGGTTACATAATTACATTCAAATATTTAGATACAAATTCAAGCTGGTAAATTTCTAAAATTCTTATATGGAAAAGATTTACAGTTTCAAACCGCAGGGTCTTCGTTAGCGCAACCCCAAAGCTAAATAACCAAGCTAAAAATGTTTCATCTTCCCTTCTATAAAATGAAACAACCAGCTGAAGTCTATACAAGTGTTCTAATTGAAATGAAACATTACCTTTGTTTTGCAGCTGCTTGTATTTTACAATGGCATTCTGTGAGCATTTGCTGTGCATGGCATTGTTTTGAATAAGTAATAAAGCAGCTAGATTATACATGCAGGTGTTCTTTTGAATCTTTTTTTGGGACAATCTCAAGCTGATTATTATATATTGTATTCTCTTTATCTGTGTCAACATTATTTATAAAGCAAATTTAATATTTATTTAAAGTACTTTGATGTGCATAGTACATTGTTCCTATATACAGTGTAAGTAGGAAACCATAAACTATATTGTCCCTCACCTGC
This sequence comes from Spea multiplicata, assembly GCA_009364415.1. Taxonomy (NCBI): domain Eukaryota; kingdom Metazoa; phylum Chordata; class Amphibia; order Anura; family Pelobatidae; genus Spea; species Spea multiplicata. The sequence continues at coordinate 21,004 of VKOC01047285.1, forward strand.
TGGCCACTATGCAGAAGAAGATTAAAATTTGTCACATCCTACAGGTGCCACATTGGAGTGGCAGTTTAATGTCAACAGCTCCACTTATGTAAGGCTCTGAAATGCAACAGGTTCCAAAAAGTAACAATTTAGCTGATTTTAGAAAGTATTAGTTCCCCAGCCTCTCGGTTAACTATGTTGGAATCTGGCAGCCTGCTAAAGCTTAAGCTTGGTACAGTAACAACAAAACAATAAAAAGTCACTCATGCTCACCAGGGCTCCTACTTTACAAACTAATGAAAATGACTTTACAGACTCATGGAAATTCATCAAGTGGACTACAAGAAGGGGACATAGAGGAATTCATTTCAGCCTGGACTAACTGCTGCTATAGTATACTATACTGATGACCAATTCCAATCTCCACATGTTAATATGTATGACTCCACATAAGGGTAGGAGTGCTCCTTTGTGCCAAGTAGCATTTTGGTGGCTCAAGGATAGTTTTGAAGAGCCAATTTTTTAAGCAGAGTCCCAACTTCTCTAGATATGCATACAGTGAATTTTGGGGAGCTTATGTTGTACTTGGTTAATGAACATACTTGCAGTAGTAGTAATTCCACAACAGGTAAATTGAAGACCATTTTTTTGTTCTTTTTTTCTTACACTGACCATTTATACCCCTGCTGATGGACATTTGGAAAAGTGCATATAAGAACTATATTCTGAATAACACAAAAAATTATGAAGTTGTCTTGTTAGAGTTGGCCATATTTATTTTAATTATATAATTTTTTGTGACCCATTTTAGGGAAATTGTTGAGAAACTATTGCATCCATTTGGTTTAGAAGGTAAGTTTGTGTATTATTATTTACATTCCTAATTTTCCTAATATTTACATATCCATCTACTCCTCATGCTCTTCCATTTTTTTCTGCTTCTCTTTTCTTTCACGCTTTCTAGCTATTCAGTCCTTATCTCTACGCATTGTTGTCACATACCCTATTAGGTTTTTACCCTTCCCACTGCCCTAGGTCTAACCCAGGACAACACGCCAATCCTAATTGCAGCAGATGAACTTCCACCCCCTGGGCCTGCTGCCCTAGGTCTAAAAAACAATCATTATATATGGGCACAACCATTTTTGGGGACCGAGCTTCTGCTAAAAGCCATGGTCCCCATTACTGTGTTCTATATTTCCACAGTTTTCTCACAGGGAACATTTCTCATAGCAAACATGTGGGTGGGGGCATGACTACCTGGGACATAATGGCAAGTAAACTTCATGTTTCAAAGTAATGGATGTGTTTTTCAGCAGGTAAAATGGAAAATATATTTCCTGGACTTGATCTTTTTATCCAGTTATGTCTTTATGATTTAAATTGTGAGAGAAGTAATTGAATAATCCCAGACAATTCTCTAGCTTAATCTGTTGACTCCAATGTTGCCAAAAGGTCAGGGCAGACTTTGATGCAATTATATTGGGAGCAGCAATCTACTTAAAATGAGCAGTTATAGCAGAGTTCTGAAGATGGAGAAAAATACAGCTTATATCTGTAATAATATCCAATACCTGATTGATTGGATCAGTGTCAAGTAGCTGAAAACGAGGAGTAATTTAAAAGGGATGAAACAAAATGCTGAACATTATGCCTCACATACTGAAAGTCATTTGAATGCAATCAGCTTTATATGTAATAAATAAGTGCTCATCTGTGGCCCAGCACATGAAACATTTGTTGACAAAATAAGGACAGCAGCAGCCTTTGCAAAGAAGGGATTTTATTTATAGAACAATAATATTTTTTTACTAAAGATAATGACCCCACATTTTTTTTTGATTGTGATTGTGCCTATTAAGTATTTAATTGCTTACATTCTTATACATAGACAGCTTTCATTTGTGTAGCACATTCTCTGGCAAAATTATTTACTAAGATTGAAACGTTGAAAAGAGGTTATTGGTCTGTGGGGATATTAATTCTAGATCCTAATAAAAAGATAGGAGCCATTCGAGTAAAACACACAATTGGTCTATCAGGACTAGCATAACGTTTAGAGAGTTACACCTTTTTTTTAATTTGCATGACGTATGGTGAACAAAGAACCCTGTTGAAAGACTTTAGTGGTCACTCCTCTCTACACAAATCATATTCTTGCACTGGTTTTATTTTGTACTGATCAACATTATATGCTTAGATCCAGCACTCATTACAGTGGTTCTTGAGGATGGGGGAAACTGGTGGTGGTGGGGGGGTATGGAGGTTAAATGAGCCTCTTGGCTGTCCCATATCCCAGGGAGAAGATATTCGATGAGATAGAGCAATATTTTAGTATTAATGACAAGGTTGAGCCACTGGTTTTATTGGCTGCTCACAAATTGATTATTAGAGGACATCTTCTAGCCATTGCTGCTTCTAGTGAGAATTGAAATTGACTGAATTAGAGGATCTGTCTAGATTGAATAAACGAGCAACAAGTAATTATTAATTAATTTATTTATTTAGATTCAGTAAACTGTAAAAGATAATAAGTAGAAGAGTAAAATTATAATGTATATTAGACTTGTGGAAATGTCCAAAAATGAACAAAAATGTTTACAACTAATTTTTTCGAACAACAAATTTAGTCTGCTGCCCTTTTGGGTTGGAAGAAAATTGAAGGGCAGTTTACATTCGGAAATTAAATGTGTTTTCACTCACCCTCATTCACTCTCATGCTCTTTCATAATTTCTCACACTTTCATTCATGCTCTCTCACACTAATACACACTCTCATTCACTCTCTCTGAATGTCTCCCTAATTTCAATTTAACTAAATAATAATTATAAAATTCTTAATTTTTATGAATGATACGTGTTTGTGGCTTTGGAACAAAAGGCAGAAGGTAGTGCATAGTTATCTGTACCACAAACATTGCAATGCAAGCATTATATCTTGTCTGACAACAAAGGGGAGGCTACATGCTCCCGGCATTCCCTGTAAAAGTCACAGTGCTTAGTAATAGCAGTGTTATATTGTGTCTGTCACTGTGGAATAATCAGTGCCGGCTCCTACTATCAGAAGGAACAACAAACTGTAAGAATTAGATATCTGTAGAGTCAGTCATTGATTCTAACTGGCAGAAACCTCCGGGCCCCGTGCGAGAATCTGTTAAGGG
>VKOC01047286.1:0-35417 GCA_009364415.1 Spea multiplicata
TTTTATAATTGATAATAATCGATTCAACTAATCGATAATGAAATTCGTTGCCAACGAATTTCATTATCGATTTTATCGATTAGTTGTTGAAGCCCTACTCATCATGTTTACGAGATCCTGCCCAAGTTGGGAAGCTGTCATCAATCCAGGCATTGAAGTCCCCCAGGATTAGCCCTCTTGGGTGTTCCAGGATTAGCCCTGTCACAAGATCTGCAGGTTCCTGACCTATTTCACAGTGGAGATGCTGGCAGCTATGCATTCAAAATGCTTTGTTGTAGTAACTGAGAGCGGCCTAGGATTTAAAGAGGAATTGATGCAGATTGCTACTCCTCCATCCTTGCGATTGAGTGGTGAACTGAATAATTGCTTGGGACTGCTGCTTCCAAAATGGGGCTTGCGTTTTCATCCAGCCAAGTTTCAATAATGCAAGCAAGATCTACTGATTTATTGATCTGGCATTGCATAGGACAGCTCCGATAGGACTGGCTGCAGAGTTCAGATTATGTTGCAGATTTTTAGCAACATGCTTTGAGATGGGAATTGGGTAACGGCTAGCTATTGGTCTAGCTTTTTGCACCTGCTGTTTCCTACTTTGGACCACTGCGATTGGGCAGGTCTCTGTCTGTGAAGGCAGGTCATTGGGTCTCCGAAATTTAGCACCTCCCCGACAACCCCTGATAGTTTTCCGAAGGATGCCAAGTGATTTAAGCCAGGTATGTAGGTTATAATGGATCTTTGCAGGTTGTGGAGGGCAGAGTGAATGCAGAAAGTTTGGCGAGTAGTATATCATGGCTATGAGGGGGTTAATGTTCTAGAGATCATTAGTAGAGATAATGTTCTAGAGATCAGTCTCTGGGGGGTTGTTAGTTGCATACATTGGAATCCAGCATAGCAGCAGGAGTTGTAAAAGGTCTTTGAAGATTTGAATGCAAATGCAGATAGCACAGATAGACAAATGGTGGCTGTAGAACTGAAACTAAAAGTTTACCAATATAAGGCCTTGTAATTCTCTGAGGAATTTGTATAATTCCAAGGTATATCCCCTGTGTATAGTGGAATATTTGAATTAAAGTAATAGGTAATACTGGGGTTCTGTTTATAGGCAAACAGGATGGAATCTCTGGGCGATTAAAAGTGGGGTTTCATGAAGATTGGCAGGATTTCACAGTACCTTGCTTGTAGCTTGTCAGTTCAGCTTCTGTGATGGGCTTTTGGGACTCAGGGCTGCAAATTCAATCCACTTTGTATCTCTGAGTTACATTGCAATCCGTTAAAATAAGGGTGTCCATAGGCGCAGCCAGCCCAGAAGATGGATAGTGCAGAGATTTTTGAAGCCAGGTTGGAAGGAAAGTTAGAATGTTTTGGGGAAGATTAGGAACACCTTAAGGCTAGGTTTCCACTTGGGTTTTTTTTGCTAAAAACGCCCATAAAAACGCCAATAGCGCCACCTGGCGTTTTTTTAGTGAAAAAACGCTGCAGCCAGATGTTAGCTGTTCTTCAATAGGAAATCGCACAATGCCATTTCCACTTGGCGTTTTTCTGTTTGGCGTTTTTTCAGTCCTGTTTGGGGTTTTTCTGCTTTTTTGGGATCTGTGGCAGTTTTTCAGAATCGCAGCATGTTGACACTCTGGCGTTTTTTGCAAGGAAATCTTGGCGTTTTTCTCCAATAGAAGTCTATGGGAGAGAAAAAACGCCATGAAAAAGCCATGTGGGTTTTATGCCTTGGCGTTTTTTATGGCGTTTTTTCCACAGTTACAATGCAGAGGATGGACCCAGTATCTGTGTGTCCTATGAGAAATAGGCTGGAACCAAACAGTTTCACACAAAACAAAGTTCATATTGAATTTTACACCATTTGGAACAAACAAAAAAATACCCGACGCATCAACTGGATCCTGCGCGCCAAAAGCAACAGCAAACAATTTGCACCATCATTTGGGGCCAATCTTCCTAGAGGAGCAGACATTCGGAATAAAGCATGCCTTACAAACCACAGAAAAGAGAAAAAAGGGTCCGCCGGGGCGTTTAAGTAGAACTCTACCAAGTAAATGACATCAGGAGAGGGCAAATACTTGCCATTTATCCTAATCCCTTTTAGCTGGGTGAAACATCTAACTTGTAAAGGCTGGAAAAACTGCCTAAGGTCAAAAAAAGCAATTTCCACAGAAAGGCTAAAACGCCAGAAAAAACTCCTGAAAAAATGCCAAAACGCAGGAAAATGCAGTGGCAGTTTTCTTGGCGTTTTTACTGGCGTTTTTCATCACGAAAAAAACGCAGGACAAAAACCCAAGTGGAAACCTAGCCTTATGCTGGCACCTTCAGCAGAAGTTGTTCGCCATTTTATTATGTGCTTGAGCGTTTCCTTATCTATTCAGTACGGCGGTCTGTACATGTTGATGGCTAAGTTACAAGTTATATGACTATCCTTAACTAATTAGCATTGTTGTGACCAGGCCCAGGAGTCATATTATTAAAGGCACTACCCTTGGCCCTGTGCCCGGGAACGCTTACACTCTTAATATCCTACCTAATAAAGAAAAGCTCCGCAACTCTCAGATACTTAACTAAGTGTGTTGCTTGTCGTCACAGATAGCGGGATCGAAAAGAGAATTCTGTTCCTTGGTGGACGGGGCAATGGGCTCCCATGAGCTGTTTAGTAGGACGTCTGTTTTTTGTTGGGCTCTGCTTCCGCCACACCTAATTCTGGAAGAAACTCAGAATGCTATTATTTCCATCCTATCACACACAATAGTATTCAATATCATCACAACTATTGGCTTCATGAAATGACATCACATCATTCAGCCAAGATCCTAAGGAACTGAAAGGATTCCAGTACTCATGAGAGATATTGCGCACCTTGTTTTGAAGCTCTTATCTGAACCAAATGGTCTGCTGTCTCCGGGGGCCCGGGTTCGACCTGTTGCAGACAGAGTGGACAGATTATTGGGAGGGGCTGGAGAGAATCCAGCCGTCTTGGTCATTGGTACTGGTACCGATGACAAAGTGAGAGGGAAATAGAGAGTCCTAAAAGGTAATTTTAGGGAGTAAGGTTAGGAAGTGGACCGCCAAGAAAAGACAGACATTGGGAGATTAAACATGCATTAAGCTTGGTGTAAGAAAGAGGGCTTTGGGTTCTTTAGAGCACTATGCTGATTTTGCTTTGGAGAACAATCTCTATAGTCAGGAAGCACTAGGGGCTCATGTGCTTGCGGAAAGGAGGGTTAGATGGTTGGAGATTTTAAACTAGGAATGGGGGACCAATAAACACTGGGCTAGACTGTATAGAAAGGGAAGGCAACTTAGTACCAAGGGGGGGGCTTGGTTAGTACAGATTATAGGGAGAACAACTTCTCTATAAACAACTTCAAAATGAAATGACCAACGGAACATGGCAGTGGCATTAAGTGTGTGCTTGTAAAGGCCAGAGGTTTAAATGGTGAAATTGGAGGAATTGGAGTTGGTAGCAGGAATTGAAAACTATTATTTAAAATGCATAACAGACACATGGTGGGATACAACACATGATTGGTCAATCAATTTGGGGGGCTCTATGTTGTTTAGGAAAGATAGGTCAAACTAAAAAGGGTGGAGAGGTCTGTTTGTATGATAAACCAGCATTTTTGCCTCATTTGCAGGAAGATATTTGTTACAAACTATCAAATATTGGTGAATTTGATGAATCACAGCTATTAATGCAAATAGAAAAGGCTTCTCAAAAAGGTGTACTATCAATATGGGGAATGGTAATTACCCAGAAGTAAATTAGAAAAATTGAACTACTAATTCTGCTAAAAGCAGTAAGTTTCTGAATTTGTTGAATGACAATTTTTGTCTCGGCTAGTACAGACACCAACCAGAGGGGATGCGTGTCTGGATCTGGTAATAACTAACAATGAGGAGCTTATCTCAAGCATACAAGCAGAGGAGCACTTGGAGGAAAGTGACCAAAACACTGAATTTTAAAAAGGCCAACTTTAGCAAGTTTAATACATCCCTTGGTCTTGACTGGGATGGATTATTTTGGGGATAACACAGAAGGTAACACCTTCAAACTAACATTACAAAAATATACACAAAGTATCTCACAAAAGTGAGTACACCCCTCACATTTTTGTAAATATTGTATTATCTTTTCATGTGACAACATGGAAGAAATGACACTCCGCTACAATGTAAAGTAGTGAGTGTACAGCTGTATAACAGTGTAAATTTGCTGTCCCCTCCATAATAACTCAACACACAGCCATGTCAACAAAAGAGAGTACACCCCTAAGTGAAAATGTCCAAATTGGGCTCAATTAGCCATTTCTTCTCCCCGGGGTCATGTGACTCATTAGTGTTACAAGGTCTCAGGTGTGAATGGGGAGCAGGTGTGTTAAATTTGGTGTTATCGCTCTCATACTGGTCACTGGAAGTTCAACATGGCACCTCATGGCAAAGAACTCTCTGAGGATCTGAAAAAAAGAATCGCTGCTCTACGTAAAGATGGCCTAAGGTATAAGAAGATTGCCAAGACCCTGAAACTGAGCTGCACCGCGGTGGGCAAGACCATACAGCGGTTTCACTGGACAGGCCTCTCCATGGTCGACCAAAGAAGTTGAGTGCACGTATTCAGCGTCATATCGAGAGGTTGTCTTTGGGAAATAGACGTATGAGTGCTGCCAGCATTGCTGCAGAGGTTAAAGGGATGGGGGGGCAGCCTATCGGTGCTCAGACCATACGCCACACACTGCTTCAAATTGGTCTGCATGGCTGTTGTCCTCTTCTAAAGATGATGCAAAAGAAAGCTCGCAAACAGTTTGCTGAAGACAAGCAGACTAAGGACATGGATTACTGGAACCATGTCCTGTGGTCCGATGAGACCTAGATAAACTTATTTGGTTCAGATCTTGTCAAGTGTGTGTGGCGGCAACCAGGTGAGGAGTACAAAAACAAGTGTGTCTTGCCTACAGTCAAGCATGGTGGTGGCAGTGTCATGGTCTGGGCCTGCATGAGTGGGCCAGCACTGGGGAACTACAGTTCATTGAGGGAACCATGAATGCCAACATGTACTGTGACAACAATATAAAAGAAGCTTAAACTTTAATTTATTTCCTGATTTACCTTATTGGTTAGCCACATTGTTTTACGTTTTAAACAAAAGTAGCATTCAAACATTATAAAGCTGAGGCTTTTGCAAAATATAAAGAGGCCAACAAAGCCTGTAAAAAAGCAATTAAATTAGCTAAATCGGAGAATGAAAAATTGCTAAGGAGAGGAAGAGCAACCCCAAGCAATTATTTAAATGCATAAATTGCAAAAGGTTAAAAGCTGATAATGTTGGGTCTTTATCTGAAATGGGTGAGATGGTCAGTGGGGACAGAGAGAAAGCAGATATTTAAAATAATTTATTTTCTTCTGTTTTTATCAATGGACGAGAACCTGAAAGCTACTTTTATAGAACAGTCACAGCAAGTATGTGATTGAACACTTTTTCTTGCGGCAGCCAAACAGTTAAATGGTGTTAATGTAGACAAAGTCCTGGGGCCGGATGGAATATACCAAGGGTACTTAAAGAACTAAGCCAGGCCTTGGCCAGACCGCTGTTTTTGACCGCTGACATCTGTGGTGGGGGTAACGGTTTGAAGGGTTGCTAACATTTAACATTTTATTTTAAACAGGAATTTCATTAGCAGGAGCCCACATGGCTTTGTGAAAGACAGATCTTGTCAAACTAACTTAATCGCATTCTATGAAGATGTGAGTTGAAATATAGATATTGGTGCTGCGGTGGATCTGATATATTTAGACTTTAAGGCGTTTGTTCCATACAAAAGGTTACTGTACAAATTGACTGAAACAGGCTTAGGGTCATATGTTTGTGGATTGAGAATTGGCTGAAAGATAGAGAACTTCGCATTTAGCAACACTCTGTGTTCTAACTGGACAGATGCGATAAGTGGAGTACCTCAGGGATCTGTCCTGGGTCTGCTTCTTTTTAATTTGTTTATTGTTTCCAAGTGGGTATAGGGAGCCAGGTTTCAGTGTTTGCTGATACAAAATTAAGTAGGATAATAAAGGCTGAATCAGATATGTCTTCACTGCAAGAGGATTTGGATAAATTGGGTAACTGGGCTGATAAGAGGCAAATGAGATTCAATGTAGAGAAATGTAAAATTATTCATTTTGGGCATAATCATAAAAATGCAACTTATCATTTTAATGGTGTTTCCTTGGGGAAATCTTAGCAGTAGTGCACCATGCTGGCTAGCATCTGCAAAGACAAATAAGATATTGGCATGTATTAAAAGGAATATTGACTCACGGGATGAAGATGATATTCTGATATTCTTTACAAGTCCATGGTAAGAACCCACTTCGAATATGCAATTTACCCCATCAAACCATATATCTTTGAAAACTAGATACCCCAAGGTATTTCAAATGCTAGTATTTTAACCCTTTTCATGCATGAGATTCTGACACCAGCCTTTGTGGTAGTAATTTTTCACACAAATTATACTTCGGGTAGACATTTATAGCTCCAGGTGTGTTTGGCAACATCTCCCGAGTACAGTGATACTACCCATGCATGGGTTTGTCTGGTGTTTGGGGATAAAAGGCCACATTTGGGAAGTGCGCCCCCCATTTTGGTCAGTCTGTGCCTATACCCTATTTTGGAGCCTGGCCACTACAATTTACCCCATCAAACCATTCATTTTATTTTTACATTAGACAGGGTATTTGACTTTTACTTTAACTCTTTCCATGTCAAGATTTTTGGGAAGATACAGCGCTAATTTGGGCACTTGCTCATAATAATAAACTTTATTTTATTCTTTTTGGAATTTTTTTTTTTTACATTTTGCTGGAACTGATGGTTTAAATGTTACCACTTTTTTTTTTTTTTTTTTTTTTAAAGCTTTCTTTTCTATTTTTTCATTGTGATTAGGAAGCTGGGCTCCATTGACTTGCATGGTTGAATGCAGTACCTGTATGCAACCTGCAAGTGGAGCCAGAGTTCTCTAGAGACGGCACCTCATAAATCTTTGCTCCAACAGCAATTAGAAATACTGCTTCGTTTTTGTCAGATGATACTGCGTTTGCACCTAGATATTGAACAAACTTTTCTGACTGAGTTGACTAGTCATGTGTTTTCATTAAATTGTGGTAAATTACCAAATGTCATTTGAAACACACGTTTACACAATGTAACCCCTTCAGGTCCGGGACGTACCTGGTACTTTCTGGTCATAGTTCACCAGTAGACCAGGACATACCAGGTACGTCGCTGCCAATAAGCGATCCCGCGTCGCACTGAACGCTGGGATCACGAAGGGCTGGCTGCTACTGACCGCTGGGCGACCCTAGCGATCGTGTAGCAGCCAATCGCTGCCAATTCCATACACGTGATTGCTTTAACCCCTTAAGGACAATGGGCGGCCCCGAAACCCATTGAAAACAATGCATTTTGAGCCCGTACATGTACGGGCTTTGTCATTAAGGGGTTAAAAGCGAATCACGTACATGCTTTTGAATATTGACATATACAATGTTTGTAAACATTGTATCTGCTTATATTACCCTGTCTCCCTCCTCCTCACTCGTGGTTGTGAGTTGGAGAGAGACAGAAAACGTTATTTTTGAGTGTCTTGAGCGAATTGTATTTAAAAAAACAAACCCTAAGGGGTTAATTCTTTTTTTTTTTTTTCCCGTCAAATTCCTTACTAACTAATCCACCCACAGCCACCCACCCACAATTTTATCAGTTAGCGGGGAATTGATTAGCTTAGGGGTTAGGTTTCTAGGCGTTTGGTAGGGCTAAATAATATATATATATAAATATATATATATATAATATATATATAATATATATATATATATATATAGTTTTTATACGGTGGAAGAGGCATATAAAATGTTAGCTCATCACAGGTATCAGTAGAAAATTCTTTTAATGTCTTCTAAAATCACTAAAAAACAAATGGACCGGCAATAGTGCAGTATATCCGTGATACAGATCTTAAGGTAAGGCAAAGAATGCACTCACAGTTTAACGTGGCACTGCTAAACTAATAGAGTGCACAAATGTTTCAGGATGGTAAAGTCAGGATCAGCATATATTCCGGTATAGTTGTCCTTTCGATTTCTGCTGTCAGCGCGTTTCGCCGATAGTACGTCGGCTTCCTCAGGAATAAAATCACTCAAGTCGCAGAAATAATTCGAATTCCATATGTGGTCTGGGTTCCGTTTATATCCGTGAAGATACTTCCGGTTATGTAATCGCGTCGTAGCGCGTGGAGGGCTGTGTGTCTGCGTCATCTATTTTGTGCCGCGTCTCGTTCTTTTTCATGCGTGGCTTGTATCTTTTCGCTGTGCGGGTCCTATCCTCCTACGTAGAGGGGGCGTTTCGTTCCATCTCAGAGGAAGCGGCACACTCATAAACACTCCTCCCTCCACGGACCACCGATCGCTATGTGATCCCGAGAGTTACTTCTTCTTGCAAGACCAGTTTAATATCGCTCCATCAAGAGGAGTAAAAATAAATGTAAAAAATCTGTAAAATGTTAATTGTTTCAAGATTCTTTTGTTTCTAATGTCTTTATAGACTTATTACTGAGCCCCAATAGACAACTTAGGTATACCACAATATATATTTCAATATACACATATATCTCTTATAATATGATAATACATTAAAATTGATTTAAAAATAAATTTAAAATATATGACAATATATCAGACAATAAAAGAATATCCATGATTTTTAAAATAGCAGACAGAAGAGTAAAACACATAGCAACATATAGATACACCATATAGGGAACATTTTAAAAAATTACAAAATTATTATTGCACTTTATATTATTGCACATACCAGTGTTCTATGAACCAGTTATTTATACATAAGACTTTTAAGGTGCTTTTTACAGTGCAAATTATTATTATAATTGCACTGTGCAGTTTCTTTAGTGAAAGTGCAAGTGACACTTTAATCTCCATATCGAGGACCTTATTCTCACAAAAAATATTAGAATAAAGTGCAATTAATCCAGAAAGTGCAAGGTGCCAGGTAAATGAGTGTGAAAATAGTTTTTTTTTTTAATTATTAATTCTTGAAAGCGAGGATATGTAGATCTGTATTGAGTCCTCCCTTATGTGTTTGGAACCTGAAAATCCATTCCGTTTTCCTTTTTCGCTATTTTCTTTTTTAAATCACCACCTCTCCAATGTGGAGAGATCAAATCAATCCCTATGACCTTAAAATCTTCCAAAGAGAACTTATTACAATTGTTCGTGTTTCGGAACGCCAAGATGTTCCAGGCCTTTAATTTTTAGTTCTCTAGTGGTACGGCCAATGTATTGAATTCCACAGCTACATTCTAAAAGGTAGATCACATTTTTAGATCTACAATGAATGAAATGTGTGATCGTGTATTCTTTTTTAGTGTTCCAACAAATAAATTGGGTGTTTTTTTGGCTTGCCGATGACATGAAGTGCATAATCTACATTTGCCACATCTAAAAAAAACCTGGATTTTTCTTAAACAAAGGGTTATCATTATCTGTTATTTTTACTATCTCCGGTAAAATGCTTGGGGCCAGCAATGATTTTAAATTTTCCTATTTTTTTTTTTATTTTTTTTTTATAAACGACATTAGGTCTCGGTGGGAGATGTTCTTTTAATACATTATCCTGTTGTAGGATGGGCCAGCATTTATTAATGACCCTTCTAATTTCAGGCGCCTTCTCATTATATTTAGTTCAAAATGCAAAGTTGAATGTTTTTCTACTCTTTTGTTGATCCTTATCACCCAAAAGTACTTCTCTTTTCTTTTCTTTAATAGATTTAAACTCTGTAGTAGTTCCTCTGGATGGTTTCTCTCTTTAAATTTATCTATCAATGTTTGGCCTTGCTTAATGAAATCTTCCTCTCTTGAACAATTCCTCCGTACACGAGCTAGTTGTCCCTTCGGAATATTTTGTAGCCACTGTGGGTGGTGGCAACTCTATATAGCTATTGCTATCAATGGGTTTAAAAAATGTTTTTGATTGTATATTATCACCCTGAATATATAGTGTAAGGTCAAGAAAGTTCATCTCGTTTTGGGCGATACATGATGTGAAGTGTAGATTATGGTGGTTCGTATTTATATGTGTGATAAATTTATTCAGCTCTTCACTAGAGCCCTTACAAATAATTAAAACATTGTAGATGTAGCGCCTCCAGAGGACCAGATTTGCACCAAATGGATTTTGGGACCAGATGGAATCGGCTTCCCAATCCGCCACATATAAATTGGCGTAACTTGGTGCAAATTTGGTCCCCATGGTGGTGCCACAAAGCTGTAAATAAAAATTCTGCGCAAACCAAAAAAAGTTGTGCTTAAGGATATACTCAATACATTTCAGAATGAACTGGTTCTGAAGGGAGTCAAGTCTTTTTGTAAGACTTTAGCTATAGCCATTATTCCTAAATCGTGTGGTATAACTGTATACAGTGAAGAAACCAAATTTGTGGTTTGCAGCAAATAAGGGCCCTAATGGGTTTAACCTATTTATGGATACACGGAGATTCCTTAGAAAGCTCACGGTTAAACGGTTCTTTCTTAAAAAGGAGTCTATTGACATAGAAAATAGTAAGCCTGTTGCACTAGATTCTTATTTTCATACACCATTCAAACCTAAATCTAATTTTTTCCCAGAACATGAAAAGAGCGAACATGTATAGGTCTTTTCGGAAATGCTCCTCCAGGAATTTGAGAAAATAGAATGCAGTAAGAAACTGAGATTTAATATCTCCAAGAAAGAGCAAGAAGCCCTAAAAAAAGTTAAAAGTTAAAAAGCAAATTGTAGTGAAGGCTGCGGATAAGGGTGGAGCGATTGTTATTATGGACAGAGCCTACTATATACAAGAAGCAAATCATATATTAGGAGACAAAACTACATACTGCAAACTATCAAGTAATCCTACAAAGAGGTTTCAGATTGAGTTTATGCAATTATTACAGGAAGGGAAGGACAATGGAGTCCTTAATACACATGAATATCATTTTTTGAAAACAGAATTTCCAAAAGTTGCAGTCTTTTACTTTCTACCGAAGATACACAAAAATATTACTTCACCTCCCGGTGAATTATTAGTGGAATTGACTCATTGACAAGCAATATGTCCCAGTATGTGGATTCCTTCCTGCAAAAATATGTATGCCTCACCCCATCGTATATCCAAGACACAAAACATATATTAACCCCTTGATGACAATTGCCGGTCCGGACACGTCCCGAAAAATCAAGTCATTAACGACAATTGACGTGCCAGGACCGGCACGTCTTTAAACAGGTGCAGAAAGCGATCTACTTTCGCTTTCTGCACCCAAACGGTGTTGCTGTAATGCCTTGACCTCGAGGCATTCAGCAACGCCACGATTGGCACAAAGGGGCCATCTCTGTATTGTATGGCGGCGGACGCCCGTTGTAAAAGCGTTTAGGAGGCAATCAACGATCACCTCCTAAACTTAAATGGTGTCGCTGGAATGCCTCGATCAGGAGGCATCCAGCGACACCAAACGCTTACCTGAGGATGGACTGTGACCGCTCCGGTGATCTTCACCATCAGCAAGATGACGGCGGCCCGGGAAAAAAAACAATAAAGAAGGAAAAGTGTGGTTAGTAAAATAAATTATAAAACAAAATGAATAATTAGAAAAAAATAGTAAAAAAACCCAGTAAAAAGTAAAAATAATTTCCCACTGATATCACTATCAGGGGAACCTTCAAGTTGAAAAAAATGTTAAAATTTGTTTTAAAAAAAAAAAGGCAAAAAAAAGAGTAATTTTACTTACCGTAAATTCTTTTTTCCTTAGTATAGTGTCAGTACCACGGGGTGTCGCTCTTCCTAGGGACAAGGACCTAGAAACGAAGAGGTTAAGATCACCTCCTAACCCCTCCTACTCCCCCTATTTTCCCTGTCATATAGTGTCAGTACCACGGGGATATAGCAAGATGCCCCCTCTGGGTGGGGGAATATATTCACGAGGTAACCGCCTGGAGCACCTTATGCCCGAAATCAGCATCAGAGGAGGAGAAGATGTCTAGCCGGTAATGCTTGACAAACGTGTGGAAGGAAGACCAAGTGGCTGCCTTGCATATTTCTTCCGGGGATGCAGAAGACCTTTCAGCCCAGGACGTAGCCATAGCTCTGGTGGAGTGAGCAGTAATGTGAGATGAAAGAACCTGACCGCTGAGTGTAGGTTAAGCGAATAGTGTCGGTAAGCCATCGGGATATCGTGTGCTTGGAGGCCGCATGGCCTGAAAATCTACCAAAATAATTAACAAATAATTGATCCGTAGAGCGGTCTATATACATCTGTAGAGCTCTGCGGACGTCTAGAGTGTGCCAGAGTGTTTCTTCCGGAGTAGCAGGTGACGGGAAGAAGGAGGGTAAAATCAACGGTTGATTGACATTAAATTCAGAGATGACCTTAGGCAAAAAAGAAGGCTTGACGTAGAAAACGACTATCTTGGTGAAAAATTGTAAATTCTGGAGCCGCTGAAAAAGCCTGAAGCTCACTGACCCTCCTCGCCGAGGTAATGGCCACCAAAAATGCCGTCTTGAGAGATAAAAACTTGAGAGACACATCTTCTAAAGGTTCGGAGCAGAGTGCTTGAAGGACCAATGTCAAATCCCAGGAAGGAAAATGTGAACGTCTGGGTGGCCGTTGAATTGTGACTGCCTTAAAAAACCGCCTGACGAGAACTTGTGAAGCCAATTCAGACAGGAGAAAATGACTCAAGGCTGAAACCTGTCCTTTAAGGGTCGAGACAGTGAGACCCGCTGAAAAACCTTCCTGCAAAAAAGTCCAGAATAGAACTTGTAGAGGGAGAGGAAAAATCCAGACCTTTTGTAACACACCAGTGAAGAAATTTCTTCCATACTCGAAGATAAATAGCAGACATAGATCTTCGTACTGAACTCAGGAGAACCTCTGTCATAGAATCGGAAATGCCTCTGCCCTGGAGGATCATCCTTGCAGCAGCCAGGCCGTCAATCTGAATCGTAGAACATCATCCCTGGAAAGGTTGTTGTTTTCCAGAAGACGGGAGGATATTGGCAGTTCCCACACTGAAATCGCCATACTGAGCAGCTCCGAAAACCAACTTCGATTCGGCCAATAAGGGAGAATAGCTAACACCTTGGCTTTGTCTACCCGAATTTTGAGGAGGATCCGAGGAATCATGGCCACTGGAGGAAACGCATAAGTCATCTTGAAAGACCAAATCACCGACATTCCGTCTAGCAGGGGAGGATTGTCCTGCCTGTAAAGGGAGACGAAAATTGGCAATTTGCTGTTTTGTCTGGTCGCCATAAGGTCTATATCTGGCAGGCCGAATTTTTGAACCAGGAGAGAGAAGATGCTCTTGTCCAGGGACCAGTTTGCTTGGGAGCAACAAGATCTGCTGAGATCGTCTGCCAGGCCGCTGTCCACTCCTCTGATGTGCGTCGCTGCTTAATCCTCTAGATTCCTTTGGGCCCAGAGCATGAGCTCGTCTGACAGGTCTTGGAGCTTTGGAATGCGGGTGTCTGTTTATATATGAGACTGTGGTGGCATTGTCGGACTGAATTCGTACAGCTTTTCCCCGCAATCTTGGACCAAACGTCTTGAGCGCCAGAAATACAGCTTTCAGTTCCCGAAAGTTTGAAGATTGAGTCTGATTGATGAAGGACCAGCTGCCCTGACTGCAGAGGCTGTTCAAATGAGCTCCCCAGCCTACCTTGGAGGCATCCGTGGTGAGAGTGACCCACTGACGTGGCAGAAAAGATCGCCCTCGGCCGAGGCGCCCCTTTGCTTTCCACCAATTCAATCGGAGTAAGACGCGTTTGGATACCCTGAAGTCGACGTCCCGATCCTCCAGACTCCTGGACCATTGTTGCAGGATGTCCCATTGAAGGGGTCTCAACTGTGCCTTGGACCAGCTTACTGCTGGAATACAGGCCGTAAGGCTGCCCAGAATACTCATAGCCGTCCTGAAGGAATGGGTTGGAAACCTGATTCCTTACTCTTCTTATCTTTGAACGTGGGAGATATAGCCTCGATGAGACGGAATCCACTATGAGTCCTAAAAACTGGATCTTCGTGGATGGGATAAGGTTGGACTTCTTGTGGTTTATGATCTATCCGTGTTGTTCCAAGCATCGGGTCGTAAACCTGAGATGTGACAGGAGTTCTTGAGAGGAACCTGCTTTTAGAAGCCAATCGTCTAGATAAGGAACAACTGTGATTCCCTCTTTCCGCAAAGCTGCTGCAACAGGGGTTAAAAGTTTTGTAAAAATCCGAGGAGCTGACGACAGGCCAAAAGGGAGAGAAGTAATCTGGAAATGTCGAAGCCTTGAGCCGACTCTTATGGCAAACCGGAGAGATTTCCTGGAGGCTGTGGCGATTGGCACATGGAGATAGGCTTCTTTTAGGTCCAACGTAACCATAAAGTCCCCTTGTCTTAATAGGTGGGTAACAGTGAGAATGGATTCCATTCTGAAGTGACGCTAAGGAATGCAGGCATTGACCCTCTTTAAATCCATAATTGGACGGAAGGACCCATCCGGCTTTGAGACCATAGTTACATAGTTATATAGGCTGAAACAACACATGTGTCCATCAAGTTCAGCCTTTCCTATATCTGTTAATTTGTTGCTGTTGATCCAAAAGAAGGAAAAAAAACCCCGGTTTCGCTCTTTCCAATTTTGCACTAACCAGGGAAAAAAATTCCTTCTTGACCCCAAAATGGCAGTCAGATTTCTCCTTGGATCAATAAGCTGTTCCGCAATATTAAAGATTATATCCCCGAATATTATGTTTTTCCAGGTATCCATCCAGTTGCAGTTTAAAAGTCTGTACAGACTCCGATAAAACTACCTCTGCTGGCAGAGAATTCCACATCCTTATTGTCCTTACTGTAAAAAAACCCTTTCCTCTGCTTAAGTCTAAATCTCCTTTCTTCCAGTCTAAACGCATGACCACGTGCCTATCCATAGTTTATGAACAGATTTCTCTTCTTACCAGGAAGAGACGAGAATAGACTCCCTGAAACAACTGATTCTTTGGAACAGGCTCTATGACACCTTTTTTGAAAAGGGTAAGGCTTTCGGCAAACAGTGCTGAATTCTTCACCTGAGAAGGGTAACACAAAATCAGGAACAGGGGACGTGGGATTTTGAAAAATTTTATCCTGTACCCGTCCGCAATGATCCTGAGGACCCAGGAGCTGTTGGTGGTTTGTCTCCATCTTGGCAGGAACCATTGCAAACGACCTCCAACACCGTCAGAACTTCCTGACCTCAGGTTTCTTAGGATGTTCCTGAAACTTCCTCTCGTGTTGTTTATGAAATGTTTGAGTCTTGAACACTGGTTGAAAAGGCCTGGAAGGTCTATACTGGAATCGTCTGTTCCATCTGTTCTTCCTATGTCGAGGAAGTGCCTTTTTAGTATCTGACATGTGTCTGATCAGCTCCTCCAAGGGAGACCCGAATAGCTTGGTTCTTTCAAATGGTAAATAGCATAAGGTAGACTTTGAAGCAGTATCTGCCGCCCAAGAGCGAAGCCATAAGGCTCTTCTAGCCACGGAAGACAAACCCATATTACGGGCCGATAGTTTAAGGCTCTCTTCGGCAGCTTCCACCAGGAAGCTATTAG
Source organism: Spea multiplicata (assembly GCA_009364415.1). Classification (NCBI taxonomy): domain Eukaryota; kingdom Metazoa; phylum Chordata; class Amphibia; order Anura; family Pelobatidae; genus Spea; species Spea multiplicata. The sequence goes on from VKOC01047286.1 coordinate 15,676, forward strand.
CCAGCTTTAGGTTTTTAAATAACTTAGACAAACCTTCATCCATAGAGTCCGACAGACTGCTTTCTAAGGACTGCAACCAGATACCTTGGGCTTTAGCCACAGATGCGCTAGATAACACCACTTTACTCTGGAAACCAGATGACTGGAACACTCGTCTACAGGACGTCTCTGCCCTCTTATCCATAGGGTCTTTGAGACCAGCCACTTCACTAATGGGAATGGTAGTACGTTTAGAAAGCTGAGCTATCTGGACGTCTACTGTAGGGACATCTTCCCATTTCTCATCACCCTGAAGGTGAAAAAGCTGCTTAAAGTGCTTCGAGATGAAAGCTCTTTTGCCTGGATTATGCCACTCTCTATACATGAGATTTTGCATATTAGGTAGCATAGGCAACCCTTTAGGGTGCGTCGACCGGTCTGTACCTCCTGAAACAGCCGTGAGACCTCTTTAACAAATTTACGCAGTTCTTGCGGAGGAATGCTGGTCTCATCCTCTGACTCTTCACTAGATGAAGCAGAGTATGACGAACTAGAGGCCTCTCCAGAGGACCAATCAGACTGAGGGGAAGCTGATTCCCTTTTACGTTTGTGGGATTTAGCCTTTACGGGTTCCACAGGCTTAACTGCTGCAGCTTTAAACGTTTCAAACGTTTGCGCCAGGTTGTCCTGGAACCAGCCTAAGAAAGACTGCATGTCTTTTTGTTTCTCTTTTGCCAAACTCTCAGCGGAGCAGGCATTGCAAAATTTCTTTTTACAACCATCAGGCAAAGGACAGGCACATTCAGTGCATGATAAATGTTTGGTTTTAACCACAGCCTTTTTGGAGCCGGTGTAACAGATTTCTCCTTATCTGGTGAAACCGGACCAGACATCTAACATAAAAAAGAGAGAAACATTTTTTTTAGTAGAAAAAAAATACAGGGCAGAGGATTTGAAGGGTTAAGATTAAACCAAATCCTACCTTACAACTCCTCAATCCGTGTGGGGGGCCTGGTGACACGGAAAAACCAGTGCTGACAAGCTCCTTTGCTGTCAGACTGGGTAGCACAGCTTTAAATATGCGAAAACAATTAAGTTTTCGCGCCCTGAACCAGAGAACTGCTTCACGCATGCTCAGTAGCGTGTTCAGTATTCTTGCGTACCCTCTGGCGTGCGTTCCACCGCTGTGCGCATGCTCTAAACTTTTGCCGGCATAAAAACCCCGGCGGCTATGCAGCTCCGTAACGTCCGCCGATGCGGACGGTACACCTCGCTCTGCTCACCACCCGCGGAGCAATCGGAGGAATCCCCCTGGACACAACCCGTGTGTCCCACCAGAAAAAAAAAGGTCCGTCCCTGACAAGGGACAAGGAAGAACTGGAGGTATTGGGGGTGCCAGGGCTCTTATAGGGGGAGTAGGAGGGGTTAGGAGGTGATCTTAACCTCTTCGTTTCTAGGCCCTTGTCCCTAGGAAGAGCGACACCCTGTGGTACTGACACTATATGACAGGAAAAAATAAAAATATATATAAAATATATTTTTGTGAGCACGTCCTAAAATTAGCATATTAGCTTAAAACAATTCTCGCATGGAAAGAGTTAAAATACTGGCATATTAAATGCCCATGGGGTGTCTACTTTTAAAAAATGTATGATTTGATGGGGTAAATTGAATTGGCCGGGTTCAACAATGTCCCAAATAACACGGAGGGAAGGATGGCCACACATCTAATTTCCAATTAGAAAAATGCACACGTACCAAATGTGGCCTTTTAGTTCCCCCAGAAAATGACAAACCCATGCATGTGGGGTATCACTGTACTCAGGAGATGTTGCTGAACACATATTGGGGTGCCGTGTGACAGCGGCATATACCAGGAGCTGTAAATTCATACATAAAGTAGGTGTGTGTGGGAAAAATACACAAAAATACTAGTGCAAACTTTGAAAAAATGCTGGTGGTAAAATGTGTGCATGCAAAGAGTTAAAATACCAGCATTTAAAATACCCTGTGGTGTCTAGTTTTCAAAAATATATGGTTTTGGTTGGGCACACTGAAATGGCCCGGCTCAAAGATGTACCAAATAGGGCATGGGCAGTGGATCCCCAAATGCCAAACTTCAACATTGAAAATTGTGCATGCCCAAATGTGGCCCTTTTGCCCCCAAACAGCCAGGCAAAATCATTAATGTGGGGTATCACTGCGCTCAGGAGATGTTGCTGAACACATATTGGGGTGTTTATGATAGTGACATATACCAGAACCTGTTCATTCCTACCTGAATTAAAATGTGTGTGAAAAAACAAATGCAAAAAAATTACTACCATAAAGTTTGATAAAGGCTGATGGTAGAATAAGTGCTTGGAAAGGGTTAAAATACTAGCATTTGGAATACCCTGGGCTGTCCAGTTTTCAAAAATATATATTTATGAGGAGGTGAGCTCAAGACTGGATCGGGGTGAATCGCTGGATGTCGTATATCTTGATTTTTCCAAAGCGTTTGATACGGTGCCACATAAAAGGCTGGTACATAAAATGAGAATGCTTGGGCTGGGGGAGAATGTGTGTATGTGGGTAAGTAACTGGCTCAGTGATAGGAAACAGAGGGTGGTTATTAATGGTACATACTCTGAGTGGGTGACTGTTACTAGTGGGGTACCACAGGGGTCAGTTTTGGGTCCTATTCTTTTTAATATATTTATTAATGACCTTGTAGAGGGATTGTATAGTAAAGTATCAATCTTTGCAGACGATACCAAGCTCTGTAACGTGGTTAACACAATAGAGGACAGTGCACGATTACAAATGGATCTGCATAGGTTGGAGGCTTGGGCTGGGATGTGGCAGATGAGGTTCAACACAGATAAATGTAAGGTTATGCACATGGGGAAGAAAAATCCAGGCTGGGAATATGTATTAAATGGGAAAACACTGGGGACGACTGACATGGAAAAGGACTTAGGAGTCTTGGTTAACAGTAAATTTACCTGTAGCGAGCAGTGTCGGGCAGCTGCTGCTAAGGCAAATAAAATCATGGGGTGCATCAAAAGGGGCATGGATGCCCACGACAAGGAAATAATTCTACCATTGTACAAGTCACGAGTCAGACCACACATGGAATACTGTGTACAGTACTGGGCACCAGTGTACAAGAAAGATATAGTGGAGCTGGAGAGGGTTCAAAGACGGGCAACCAGAGTAATAAAGGGAATGGAAGGACTACAGTACCCAGAAAGATTATCAGAATTAGGGTTATTTAGTTTGGAAAAAAGACGGCTTAGGGGGGACTTAATAACTATGTATAAATATATAAGGGGGCAGTACAGAGATCACTCCCAGGACCTATTTATACCCAGGACTGTATCTATAACAAGGGGACATCCTCTACGGCTGGAGGAAAGAAGGTTTCTACACCAGCACAGACGGGGGTTCTTTACAGTAAGAGCGGTGAGACTATGGAACTCTCTGCCAGAGGAAGTGGTAATGGTAAACTCAATAAAAGAGTTTAAAAGGAGCCTGGACGTTTTTCTTGAAAGCAATAATATTACAAGTTATGGATAGTAGATTAATAGGGACAGAACGTTGATCCAGGGATTTATTCTGATTGCCATATTTGGAGTCGGGAAGGAATTTTCCCCCTGGTATGGGGCAATTGGCATCTGCTTCATAAGTTTTTTTGCCTTCCTCTGGATCAACACGGTAGGGACACAATATGTATATAGGTTGAACTTGATGGACTTTGGTCTTTTTTCAACCTTATGAACTATGTTACTATGACTTGATGGGGGTTAATTGCATTGGCCAGCTTCAAAGATACCCGAAATGGCACATGGGGGAAGAATTACCAGATTTGGAAAAAATGGCTTTGAAATAGCAAAACGCTACCTGTACTTATTGCCCCATAATGGGTAGAAAAAAGCAAAAAAACATAAAAACATTGGGTATTTCTAAACTCAGGACAAATAGTAGAATCTATTTAGCAGGTTTTTTCATTACCTTTTATAGATGAGTAAAATTTTTCACCATATTTTATACTTTTTTTAATAGTAAATAATATGATACAATCAAAACAATGTCATCTAAAGAAAGCCCCTTCTTGTCCTGAAAAAAACAATATCTAGTGTGTGTGGGTTCAGTAAACAGGAAAGAAGAAAATTACAGCTAAACACGAGCAGCGCAGAAATGTTAAAACGGTCATTGTCACGAATGGTACAAAAAGTAAAATCAGCCTTTGTCACGAAGGGGTTAAAGTCCTACTGGAGCACAGACCCCATTATTTCAACCCCAATATTCTCCAACACCATGAACATGGGAAGGTATGCGCTCCTCCTCCACTTTTTACATTTCAATGACAATACCCAGTGCATTCCCAAAGATGACCCCAAATATGACAGGCTTTTGAAAATTCGCCCCCTTATTTCTCACTTCTAAACCAAATTTGCTGCAGTTTATACCCCCCAAGCCACACATTAGTATTTATGAGTCCCTAATGAAATTTAAAGGCCGGTTAGGGTCCAAGCAATGCATTCCCTCTAAGTGCTCCCGGTATGGGATAAACATTTTTAAATTATGTGAGAGCAGTAGTGGCTACACATATTCCTTGCGGGTTTATGGTCTGAGTGGTTCAGAGTGACCAGGGTGGCCACTAGTGGTTGCAAACGGAAATGAGCAACACAAAGTTTGAACAAGGCCAGCCAGCGCATGGTGAAACGTTACACCTATTTGATCAGGCTAACATACATTATACCTCCAGATTAAGCATGATATTTAACAGGAAAAATACTCACATCTTGTCTGGTTTATAGAAGGTCCTGGGAACCTTTCTTTCTTTTTTTGGGTTATGTTTGTTTGATACTAGTCCCCTGGGTGTAACTGATTAAAACCCTAAATGGTTTGCAAATAATGAATGGAACCAAAATGTGAATAGGTGATGAAAACATTCGTACTTAAAAGAAATATACCCTTTTCAGATTAAAATTTTGTATTTTATCTTTCAGAGTTGAAGACTGAAGTGTCAAAAAAAAAAAAAGTATAAGGAAATGGCCTCTCTGTTGATGTTTCGACACATGACATGTATTCTACAGCAACATTTATTTGTGCCACGTAAGTATTACATTTTCCAGTTTGTGTCTTGTAACTTATAAAAGCATTAAAAAACCTTTGCATGTAGAGTATTTCCTTAATAGTGATAGCAGCTGAACAAATTATGATGAAACTGTTTGCCAAGGTTAGTAGTAATATTAATTATAAGACGACCCTGATTATAAGACAACCCCCCAAAATCTGAATATTAATTTAGGAAAAAAAGGAAAAGCCTGATTATAAAACGACCCTATAGGAAAAAAGTTTTACTAGTAAATATTTATGTAAACTATTTTTTCATATTTAATAAAAGCTATCATTGCGAAAAATATCTTTTTGTTTTTATTTCCTTTTTATTTGCCAACTTGCCGCCAGTTATGCACATCTGCCCCCAGGCTTGCCACTCTGCCCTAGAAATGCGTTATACCCCATATATGCCACTCTGCCCCATGATATGCCTTTATCATGCCATATCATGGCATATATGTGTGTGTGTTTATGCATGCGTGTGTGTGTATAATTTGATAGGGTAAACTGATCTGGCCGGGTTCAACAATGTCCCAATTAACACAGGGGGGATGACCACATGTCAATTTGAAAAATGCACAGTCCCAAATGTGGCCTTTTAGCCCCCAAACAACCTGACAAACTCATGCATGTGGGGTACCACTGTACTTGGGAGATGTTGCTGACCGCATATTTGGGCATTGTGTGATAGTGACATATACTAGGAGCTATACATTTATACCTGAAGTATAACGTGTGTGGGGAAAAATACACACAAAATGCTACTGCAAACCTTGGCAAAGGCTGGTTGTAAAATTAGTGCATGGAAAGAGTTACTAGCTTTAAGGACTTACCTGCCTCTCCGGTCCCGCGCCGCTTCCTCCTCGGCCGGCTTCCTGGGCAGCAAGTACCACCGCTACCTGGTCGGCGTCTTCACCGCGTGGCCGACCACGCGGCAAGCAGGTAGCACAGTAATATTACACGTTACATACGTAACGTGTTCTTATAACCTCGGGTGACCTCCTTAATGCAGGACACACCTCCACCTGTCCCTATTTAAACCTGGACTTCCTCTTCTGGTTCACCCTTGGTTGGTGTATTCTGTGGTTTTCCTGTGCGAGTTGCTGTGACTATTTCTTCGTTTGACCCGGCTTGCTGACTTTGTTCCTGTCTCCTGATTTGGCTCCTGATTCCTGTTCGTCTGGTATTGATTCGGCTTGTTGACCTCGTCTCTGGATTCTGATTTGGCTTATCCTGATTACCTGTCTGACCCGGTTGGTTCTCTGACTTTCTGGTTCCTGTTTGGCCTGGCTAACTCCACCATCTGGGGTCCTACCTCACCATATCGTTACACTAGCATTTGAAATAACCTGGGGTGTCTAGTCTTAAAAGATATATGGTTTTATTGGACACATTGTATTGGCCAGTCTCAAAGATGTACCAAATAAGGCATGGACAGTGGATCACTAAATGTCAAATTTCAACATTGAAGAATGCGCAAACAGCCAGACAAACCCATGCATGGGTGGTATCAGGAGATGTTATTAATCACTTATTGGGATGTTATGGGACAGTGACATATACCAGGACCTGTTAATTCATACCTGAATAAAATGTCTGTGACAAAGATTTTCATTATTGCAGCCTTACTCTAGTGATCTGTTTACCAAGAGGTCTCTACAAAAGACACAGGGTCATCACTTGAGACTTGAGGAAAGGATATTTCAGCATAGGAAAGGGTTCTTCACAGTAATTTGGAACTCTTTGCCCAAGGATGTTGTATCATCTAACACTGCGGATATTTTTAACCCCTTCAGGTCCGGGACATACCTGGTACTTCCTGGTCACAGGTCACCGGTAGACCGGGACGTACCAGGTATGTCTTCCCCAAAAACCGCCCCCCACATCGCCACAATCATGGTGATCGCGGGGGCGCTGCTGCTGCTGCTGTCTGCCCAGGAGTCTGGGCAGACCAGCACAGCCTCTCTAAGCCCGCCCTCAAGCCTATGATCACTCCCACGGAGTGATTCTGTAGGCTAAAACCGTGATTGCAGAAAAACCTGCAATTGCGTTTTCAGCTGCCACAGACAGCTTCAGGGAATGGGTCCCCATGAAGGGGTTAATTCACGTGTTTTATGGGGCTCTGCTGCTGTTGGTCTGCCTGGAAGCCCAGGCAGAACAGCAAAAGCGAGCCCCCACAAGTCCTTTGATCAGTCCTGTGGGAGATTGTGTTCCAGCTGCCAGAGGCAGCTTCAGGGACATGGAGACAGGGTTCTTTGGTCTCCACATGAGTGTGGAGACCAGCCCCCACCCCCCCTTTCTCAATTAACCCCTTCAATGCTGCGATTGTGTATGACCCCCATTGCAGCATTGCAGGGGTTAATATTAGTCCCCACAAGCTTTTGGGGACTAAATATCAGTCAATGGAGCATCAGCATTGAAAGAGTTAAAAATAAATAAATAAATAAAATAGCACTGACCTGAAAGCCCAAGGTGCTTCCAGGTCAAATGCTGGGCTGATGATGATCAGATCACTCCTGGCCAATAGGAGTGATCGGATCATTGTGGCAGCCCATGCATGACCCTACCCTACAAAGAGAGAGGGCCGTCTAGGGTAATTATGAAAAAACACAAGTTATTAATAATAATAAAAAAAAAAACATTATTACCTGATCACTTGTCAGTGACATTTTAAGTCGCTGATTATTGATCGGTCTCCCTGATTGATGTCAGCGGCCTAACCTGTCACTTACAAGTAATCTGATAAAAAATAATATATTTAAAGTTTAAAATTGAAACACATGTTCCATTTTGCCCTCAAAATAGCTTCCTCAAAAAATGCATGAACCATGCACGTGAGGCCTTGTTGGAATCATGGGATGTTGGTGAACAAAATGTGGCGTTTTCTTCCACTGTTGCACTTATGCAACATTGAAATGTTTGCGTTAAAAACGCAATAAAATAATTTCCCCGTGAACTTTGGCAGACATCTAGGAAGAAATGGCTGGCTGAAAACTGTCAAAACTACCCTAGTTGAACACATTGACTTGTCTGCTGTTCATAAATATATACTTTTATGGGGTAATTTACAGTGGGGGCTTCCAAAATGTCCCAAATTGGATATGGGCCCAGTAAACTAATTACTGAAAACGTGCGCATGTTCCAGTTATGGCCTCATGGCTTCCTCAAAAAATGCATGAACCGTGCATATAGTGGTTAAGAAAGGCCTGGATGCTTTTCTGGTTAAGCATAACATGAAGTGCTACAACTGCTAAAAGCCGTATTAGCAAGTTGATCCGGGGAGTGATATGATTTTGTCACATAATTGTTGAGTTGAGATGTTTCACCCACATCCATTGCAAATAGGTATATACAAGTATGGGTAAGGCACGTCACGGAAAAACGGTCACTTAACGACCTATGACATGTCTGACACGTCATGTCATTAACTTAATGACAATGGGCGTATTCAGCACTACGCGTTTCACCAATCGGCTTCCTCAGGTGCATGCGTAGTGCTGAATATGCCCATTGAGGAAGTGGACACAGAGGAATCCTGAGAGAACCAAGTTGTTCCTGCTACAACACAGCATTATTCCGGTCCTTCCCACGGGAGCGTATTCTTATATGTAAGATACTATATTTTTTTATTTATATTAAAGTTACTACTTTTTTAACTCTTTCTCCTCCGGTCTTTTCTGGTACACCGGTACAAAGAAGAAACTTCATTCCCCAGAAGGGGGCTCTATAGGCTTCCCAACAGAGGAACCTGTTGAAGAATCCATTTTAATGAATTTAAGTATTATTTAATTTCCGCACATATTGTGGTATCGTTTGTAAATTTTGCGCAGCACTTTATTTCTTTGTTAAGAGTATAAAGTTAATGAGAGAAGATTGGTCAGTGTGCTTACTAGGGGCCAAGATCTAATTTTGAGTAATTCGCCATCTTTCCTCGCCAGAGCCCTACGGACAGAAAAACTGTTACTTTACCATTAAAGTGAGTAGTTAGGTTTTCTGTAATTTTCTCCTTTTTATTTTATCTGCTGGTGTAAATAATCTGTTTATCATCTTTTTTGTATGCACTGTGATTTTTTTTGTTCATAATAAATATTCCTTTATTAAGTTCTGCCTTTTTCTGGTAAAGACTCACGTTACCTGATGAGACCACTTTATTGGTAATTTTAAATCACGTAATTATTGTGTTAAAATATATTGTGTGGTTTTTTTAGCCTGATTCACTTGGGGGACCAAGGCACCCCATTTATAAATTGTCTTGGTGGTGGCAGCGTTATTTTGATATTAGTCAATTGCGGGTGGTATTAAGGGTGGGTATTTTTATCGCTATTTTCGGTCTAGGGCAGACAGTGAATTTTAACCCTTTTACCACCAGAACCAAGTCACGCGCACGCTTGGAGTAGAGTGCCTTCGTGACAAATTGGTGGCATAGCGGTGGGATAGTTAAAGATTTTTCCATCTTTTTCTGTACCAGATTTCATTGTGGCTGGATTTACTAGTTAATCCAGACACTAAAAAGAAATTGTTTCTCAATTTCCAAAGGCTGATCTCAGTGCATACTTAGTATATTTACACCTTAACAGCCCCCCCTCTTTGTTTTCTTTTGCTATCATTTGTTTGGGCGGGTGTGATAAATGGAATACCAAACACAATCCAAGAGTGCACTGGAGCAAAGTTGCCATGACTTTTCCCCATCCGGGGAAAATCAAAGGATGAACTTATTCAAGCGCTTGTGGCCTATGATATGCAACAAGCAGCGCAAAGTGATGCTGCAAACACTCCTGAGGGAGGCATGGTCACACGGGAGATACCTGCAGCTGATGTTGGTGACGTGCCAAGATCTGGAGATCCCTTGGACTCTTATCTACAAACTGTTTTCAAATAAGTGTCTTCAGCAGATGCAAACCTCAGACTGCAGCTTATCCTTAAATATCAGGAGGCTGCAGAGCGCCAGGCCGACAGTGAGAGGAAAGCTGCAAAGCGCCAGGCCGAGAGAGAGAGGGAAGCTGTAGAGCGCCAGGCGGCAAGAGAGCATGAACTAAAACTGGCAGAGTTGGAGAGGTTACGTGCCTCACCGATCAGTGTGGTTTCAAGAGACTATTCTGCACCCAAACCACGTGCAGAGAATTTTCCCACTTTGGACAAAGATGGGGATCTGGATGTTTTTCTGCGCAGTTTAGAAAAGGTTTGCAGGCAGTACCAATTAAAAAAGGACCAGTGGGCAAAGTACCTCACCTCAGAGGTCCTGTGCTGGAAGCATTTGCAGAGCTACCAGCAGAATCTGACCAGGACTATGAGGCAATTAAGGCTGCACTGCAGAGACGGTACAACCTTACCCCTGAGGTGTACCGAAAGAAATTCCGGACTTTGCAGAAGCGTTCCATCGAGAGCTACACTGCAGTTGTGGGACACCTGATGACGGCGTTCCGCCAGTGGATTAGAGGGCTGGAGATTAAAACCTTAGAAAGCTTGGAAGATCTGATCATCAAGGAACAGTTTTTGCAGCTGTGCCCAGCCAATGTACAAGAATGGCTGCTGGACCGGGAGCCCAAAACAGCATTGGAAGCGGGTGAGCTGGCGGATTTCTACACTGCTAACCGAGCACAATCGGACTGGAGCAGAGGTTTTGCTACGGGAGCATCCAGCTGGAAGACCACTACACCACGGCTTCCCACCACCATCCATCTTCTGCGCCGGCTTCTACCTCAGGGAGAGGGGGAGCTAATGTCACTTCTATGCGTGGGGATATCCGCAGATGTTTCATTTGTAACAAAGTGGGGCACCTTAGTAATACATGTCCCGATAAGAGGAAGCCTGCACCCCCATCTGGAGGGAGTCGCCCCTCAGAATCACCATCTTCGGTGTTCGTCTCCAGCGCTGAGAACATCTCCAATGTGAATATGCAACCTGTCACTGTGGGAAACAAGGTAACTGTGGGGCTCAGAGACACGGGGCAGAGGTGACTCTTGTGCGCCCGGAGCTAGTGAGCTCCAAGGACTTTATTCCTGGCAAGACTTTAACAGTTTGGGGAATTGGGGGAATACGTCCTGCAGTGCCAATAGCATGAGTATTTTTGGATTGGGGAGCAGGGAAGGGTGTAAGAGATGTGGAGGTATCAGATAACATTCCTACTAATGTGCTACTGGGTACTGATTTGGGTAGGCTGTTGTCAAAATATATGCCGGAGGATGATACTTGTGATTTATCCAGATCTTCTAGGAGCCCTACCATAGAAAGGGCAGTGTGTTAAAATGTACCAGGGCAGCCTCATGGTGAGAGTGGGCAGAAAGGTTGTGCGTGTCCATCTGTGCTAGAACCCAGAATGTCTGAGGTGCTGTGTGAAAATGTGAGAGGGCCACCTGGCAGTGAAGAAGGGCAGATAGCGAGTAAATGTCTGTCTGTTTCAGAAACCAGGTCCCAGGATCCAGCATGTTTGTGGGCAAAGATTGGGAGTGCGACAGATGAAGTAACTGTAGCTGTGGTAACCCGTCAACAGTCTGCCCAGAATAAAGGACAGGGGCTGACTCAGCCTGCGGAACCAGAAGGGATGTCCGCAGGGGGGCCTCACCCCTCTTTACACTCCTCCCTAGTAGCTCCGGAGCCTGAGTCTGAATCTGAGCCCATTATTGCCTCTGAGGGATAGACCCTGGAATTCCAGCAGGCCCAGCAGACAGATCCCACATTAGAGAAACTGTGGGACCGTGCTATGCAGCCGCCCATAGACCTTGATAGGGAGCGGGTATACTGTAATAAAGGGAGGTTAAATAGGGAAACTATTCCTGGAGAAGGGCAAGAGCCCTTTGCAAAGGGGAGTTGTCCCTGGGGATTGGAAAGTAGCGAATGCTGTGCCTATTCACAAAAAAGGCAGTAGGGAGGAGTCGGGCAACTACAGGCCAGTTAGTCTTACATCTGTAGTGGAAAAATTAATGGAAACAATGTTAAAGGAAAGGATTGTTGAACATCTGAAGTCACATGGGTTTCAAGATCAAAAACAACATGGGTTTTCCTCAGGAAGATCTTGCCAAACAAATATTATTGATTTTTTTGATTGGGTGACTAAAGTAATTGATCAAGGTGGTGCAGTAGACATTGCGTATCTGGATTTCAGTAAGGCCTTTGACACTTTCCCACATAGAAGACTTTTAAATAAACTGCAATCTCTGGGTTTAGATGCCAATGTTGTTGAACGGATTAAGGAGTGGCTGAGTGACAGAAAACAGAGGGTTGTAGTCAATGGCGTATATTCAGAACAAGGTCTTGTTACCAGTGGGATACCTCAGGGATCTGTACTTGGACCCATTCTCTTTAATATTTTCATTAGTGATATTGCAGATGGTGTTGATGGAAAGGTATGTTTATTTGCTGACGACACAAAAATTTGCAACAGGGTTGATGTTCCTGGAGGAAGAAGCCAAATGGCAAACGATCTAGGTAAGCTGAAAAAATGGTCAGAGCTGTGGCAATTGGCATTTAACGTGGATAAATGCAAAGTAATGCACCTAGGGCATAAAAACCCAAGGGCAGAGTATGGAATATTTGGTACTGTCTAACCTCAACGTGTGAGGAAAGGGATTTAGGGGTAATTATTTCTGAGGATTTAAAGGTAGGTAGACAATGCAGTAGAGTAGCAGGTAATGCTAGAAGAATGCTTGGTTGTATAGGGAGAGGTATTAGCAGTAGAAAGAGGGAAGTGCTCATGCCGTTGTACAGATCACTGGTGAGACCTCACTTGGAGTATTGTGTACAGTACTGGAGACCGTATCTCCAGAAGGATATAGATATGTTGGAAAAAGTTCAGAGAAGGGCTACTAAAATGGTTTATGGATTACAAAATAAACCTTACCAGGACAGGTTAAAGGATCTTAACCTATATAGCCTGGAAAAAAGACGGGACAGGGGGGATATGATAGAAACATTTAAATACTTAAAGGGAATCAACAAAGTAAAGGAAGAACGTTTATTTAAAAGGAGAAATAAAACCGCAACAAGAGGACACAAGCATAAACTAGAGGGGCAAAGGTTTAATGGTAACATCAGAAAATATTACTTTACGGAAAGGGTAGTGGACGCATGGAATAGCCTCCCAGTGGAAGTGGTAGATGTTAATACAGTAAGGTCATTTAAGCAGCATGGGATAGGCATAATGCCAAGCTAGATATAGGATAAGGGCAAATACTAAAGGAGAGTACTCAGAGGTTGGGCAGACTGGATGGGCCTTCTGCCATCACTTTCTATGTTTCTATGAAACAGACAGCTGGTTGCCCCAGAGTTGGGCACCTGGGTGTGCTGCGGACTAACTCCCGCTTGTCTCATCATTTTTATTGGCCTGGTATGGGCACGGATGTGGCAAATTACTGCCGCTCCTGCCCTGAGTGTCAGAGGGTAGGAAAGCCTTAATTCCCCTTCCCATAGTTGGGGAACAGTTTGACAGGATAGTTGTTGATATTGTGGGACCCCTTGCTATTCCCAGTAGTTCAGGCAAGCGGTATATTCTAACCGTAGTAGATTATGCCACTCGCTACCCAGAGGCTGTAGCACTGTCGTCTATCAGGGCTGACAAGGTGGCCGATGCTCCTGTGTGGGATTTCCCAGAGAAATGCTGACCGATCAGGGCCCCCAGTTCACATCTGATCTGATGCAGTCTCTCTGTAAAAGGGTGCAGGTAGAGCATTTAATGACCAGCCCCTACCACCCCCAGATGAATGGCTTGTGTGAAAGGTTTAATAGGACCCTAAAACAGATGCTGAGGACATTTGTAGAGTCACAGGGGAGGGATTGGGAGCGATACCTGCCACATCTCCTGTTTGCTTATAGGTAGGTGCCTCAGGAATCCACAGGCTTTTCCCCATTTGAGCTCCTCTATGGACGTAGATTCGCGAGGGATGGGAAGGAGACTTGGGGGCCCCAACGACATCTGTTGTGGACTACGTAATGCGGTTTAGGAAAAAAATGCAGACCTTAATTGGGGAGGTGTGTGAGAATCTGAGGGTTGCCCAATCCAAGCAGAAGCACTGTTATAATCGTAATGCCAGGGAAAGAGTGTATGAAGTGGGGCAAAAGGTGCTTGTGTTGATACCCACGAAGCAGAACAAGTTGCAGGCGGCATGGGAAGGTCCGTTTACTGTGCTACAGTGGGTCAATGACGTAAACTATGTGGTGTCTTTGGATGAGAGGGGGGAAAAAAACAAAAAGGTATACCACGTAAACATGATGAAAGTATATTACGACCGGGAGCCTACTGTGTTAACTGTATGTAGTTTGCCTGCGGATGAGCAAGAACCTGACCCCCTTGTGGATTTGTTGGCTTCAACCAACAAGCCCAGATAGCCCAGGTTAGTACCCACTTAACAGAGGGTCAGAGAGGTCAGCTACATGAGGCACTTGGACCTTACCATAAGATCTTCACGGGGAAGCCTGGCAGGACAGACCTAGTGACACATCACGTTGACACCGGGGATCACCACCCCCTCAGACAGGCTGCCTACAGAGTATCCTTGGAGGTGAAGGCTGACATTAGGAGGGAGATTGAGGAAATGCTGGAGCTGGGTGTAATTCGGAAGTCTCACAGCCCCTGGGCCTCCCCAGTAGTCCCCAAGAAGGATAAGACCACAAGATTCTGTGTGGACTACTGGCGGTTGAATCTGGTAACTGCATTTGATGCTTATCCTATGCCTCACATTGATGCGTTATTAGACCAACTAGCTGGTCTAATAATAGTATTATGGATCTCAGCTGTGGGTACTGGCAGATCCCGCTGACCCCTGAAGCCACTTTATTGGTAATTTTAAATCATGTAATTGTGTTAAAATATATTGTGTGGAGGTTTTTTAGCCTGGTCCTTGGGGGACCAAAGAACCCCATTTATAAATTGTCTTGGTGGTGGCAGCGTTATTTTGATATTAGTTATATTATAGTCAATAGCGGGTGGTATTAAGGGTGGATATTTTTATCACTATTTTCGGTCTAGGGCAGACAGTGAATTTTAACCCTTTTACCACCAGAACCAAGTCACAAGCACGTTGGAGTAGAGTGCGTTAGTGACACCTCCTAAAAAAGAGAGAGAAGATAAAGAAAAACTACAAGAAAAGAACAAGCCAATTAATATATTCTATTCCCCTAAATCAAATTTATTAACAATGGAAGTTAACAGATCTAATCCAGCTGCTCAGAGAATCCTTATCCATTAGAAATTATCACATCAAGGATGAATCACCTGTTGCTTCATCCTTTTCAACTCAACATGAAATTACACAAGATTTTATAAGAGATTTAATAGATGGATACTATAAAAAATAATCAAACAATCTCCACTGTGCACTCGAACGGCTTAGGGTCGCCGAGCATCGGTCAGCGTCGTGGGCGCCGCCATTACCACGCCACACGGTGTCTACTGGCCGAGCTCCAACCCATAGAACTCCCCGCCTCCTCCGACGTGCGCGTTCCGTTACGTCATCACTCCTCCCTCCCTGTAACGTGTAACGTGGGACGGTGCAGGGACGGTGCAGGCGGCGAAGACGAGGGACGCCGGCTGGGTTAGCTGATGTTCAGCCGCCAAAGAACCTTCATAATATCACCAACGAAAAAACACGCAAGGCTACAGCAGGAGAACAACAAACGAGCGCGAAAGGCTGTGGAAGGAGAGGATTAATGAATTAACTTAGACATACGCAATCGGTCTAACTACGGTATTTTTTTTCTTGACCTTCTTTTTTTTTTTTTTTTTTTTTTATAGACAGAGACTGCCTTATTATAGTTTAAACTCAGCTCAGTATGGTTATACACCTGCAAAGTTATCTTCAGGAGTAAACGCTGTGAGCCTAAGTGCAATTTCTGTTTAATAATTTATTTGAACTGCTTCCAGCAACCTAATTTAACTTTCATTTTTTGCAATCAACGCTACTTATCTATCATGGACGATCTATAGAAAATTGCCTCTCTGTCTTTTTAATTGCGATATACTGTATATGGCATATGGCAGATATACCAGAACATAAGAATGCTATGGGAACTGCTGTAACTGCTTAGAAAGAGAACAAGCGGGAGAGAAGAGCGAAAAGAAAATTACACAATGAATCAATTCACCCCCCCAGCATAGGAGTGGGTTAAATTGTTTCGTTCTACCTGTTTCTACTCAAAAAAGGCTGTTATGTCTATATACTAATATCAAACAATACTATATGGCTTTTTTCTGTAAATAAGTAAAGAAAATTGAGATAGAGGTTATAAAGTCCTACCCTACACTCCACAGTCTGCGTGACCATAAACACAGATAAAGGGAGGAATAAAAGAAGATAAAGGGAAGACAAAGGGAAAGGAAAGAGGGATCAAAATGCCTCCAAAACACTCACAGAGCATACAACAAAAAAAGGATAAAGAAAGAAAAGAACCTAAAATGGATAACACGGATAAAAGATCCTCTGCCTCAACCTTGGCCTTTTTTTCCCCACATCAATTAAAAAACAAATCATCTTGTAAAAATATGGAAACCTCCCAATCCATGGATGACTCTTCTGAAAGCCTAACGGAACCTTTAACGCTATCCCAATCATACTTAAAGAACTGCTTAGACTCTCAAGCGAGCGTCTTAAAACTAGAGATCAATAAAAGTACTGAGGAGCTGAATAATAAACTGGAACAACTAACTGATAAATTGAAGGCCATAGAATCAAACATAGAAGATTTAACTGAAATAAAACAGACTATGAGAGGTTTGGAAGAAAAAAACAATTAAAATGGAAGATAAAATAAGTGATCTCGAAGATCAAATGAGGAGAAACAATCTGAGAATTAGGAATATTCCGGAAACAATAACTCAAGACAAATTAAAAATTTACTTGGAAGAGTTCTTTAAATTTATGATTAAAGACATCCAGCAACATAACACTCAAATGGAAAGATATCATCGCCTAAATAAACCTAAAAGTGCCCCTGAAGCAGCACCCAGAGATGTTATTATTTATTTTCAATCTTTCCTTTTTAAGGAACTCATTCTCCAAGCAAACAGAAAAAGGAATTTGGAAGATAACACGTATAAAAACATCATGATTTTCCCGGACTTATCATTCCACACACGAGCATGGAGAAGATCCTTTATGGAAGAACTAAAAACTTTACGTAATCATAAAATTGCTTATACCTGGGGCTTCCCTAAAAAACTTAAAATCATTTGGGAAGGCCATCCAACTGTATTTAATCAAGCTGCTGAATTGAAAAATTGGTTAGAATTGAAAAAAATACTATGATGCCGTCGCTACAAGATATTATAAACTAATGCTGTCATTTCTGGGCACCTAGTAGCTAGACGACTTTTTTGGTACACTGTTTTGCACTGACCACTTTATGGTCATATTTATATTATTATCTAATTTAAGGTTTAATTGGTAAAAAAATAAGAAAAAGAAGGGGGAAGGAAAAGGAGGGGGGGAAAAGAAAAAGAGATTTTTTTTTTTATATAATATAATTAAAAGTGGCAAGACATATTCCCACATATTTACACCCCTATAAGACAATATATACACTAATGCACTACTTAAAAATTTATTGATTAACTCAAATTTTTTTTAAAAGTGGCAAGTTCTACTCTTTCACACGTTTCTCGTTACAAGACACTTATAACTTAAATTTATGGTGAGAAAACTAATTGGATAGTAATAAAAGTGTAGACAAGGCCTTTTTATATATCCTTATAGATTTACACCGCCATAAGGTACTATATACACTAATGCACTAAAATGTTTTTTTTTTTGTTTGTTTTTTTTTAAAAGGGGTTTCATTCTTGCACATCTTTTTTATCACAGCAAACACTTAAGTGTTAAGTAACACTTAATCTTTTTTTTTTTTTTTTTTTTTACGTTTTTCAATTATACTTTAAAAGGGCAGATATATTCTTACAAATTTTTTTTCACTATACACTTTATATACTAATTTATTATCATAAATCCACTGGCACGAGGAAAGGGAGAAAATGGGAGAAGAAGAAAAGAAAAAGAAAAGAGAAAATATATATACGTAGCAAATACTATGAAAATCTAAGACATACTTTCACTATAAACTCACTGTCCAATTTAAATGTATTCACTCTCTGGTGATACTGAATATTTAATAGCTATGAGTAAACCACTTAAGATATTATTAAAAATCGTTGGCGCACTATTCCTAATCTTCATAAAAGGCACTAACAGGAGTCTCTAATTATAACATAAAAGAAAATAACATGCCAGATTTTTTTTTTTTCTCTCGTACAACCTAAATCTACGGTGAGAAAACGAATTATGTAGCAACAAAATTGAAGATAAGGCCTTCCTATAGATTTTTACAGATTTACACCGCCATAAGGCACTATACATATTAATACACTACTAGACATCTATTGATTAATTAAAATGTGATTCTTTTTTTTTTATTTTTTTTATTTTTTTTTAAAAGGGGTTATATATTTTTTTTTGTTTGTTTTTACCACAAGATACTTTAAGCATTACTGTACTATTATGATTGTATTGTACTATACTGACTAATTCAAATGTAATCAGCTTAGACCTGTTGGTTATTTTCATTATTGTTAACAACCTTAAAATATCGAGCAGTTGTGTCATTGGTGTGCAAGTTCTACGACTATGTAATATTTGATTATCGCATAATAACAAAGAAAGAGGGAAAGGGAAGGAAGCAGAGAAAAAAAGATAAGAGAAAAAAAAGGAAAAATTTCTGATTCTTACTATGTAGCAACAAAATTGAAGATAAGGCCTTCCTATATGGAGGCACTCTTACAGATCCACACAGCCATAAGGCACTATATATATTAATGTACTACTATAAATTTAATTTAAATTTTTTTTTTCCCTCCCTTCTTCCTCTTCTGTATTCATTTACTTCCCCATTGAACAAGTAATTCCCACGTCTGAAAAGCCTATACCTTTTTCCATCTATTGCCACAACCCTAAAAACACTCCCCAGCCATGAGTTCTATATATAGATCTCAGGACCGAAATTACTGACTTTTGTTTAGTAAATTGTCGTAGAGTCATGACTCATATGGAAAGAGTCATGTCCAATCTGTCAGAGAGAAACATTGAGTCTATACTCAAGGTTTTAGTTTTTAAATGTTATGTCTTTATGTCTTTTACTACATGGTTGTCAAAAGAGTGCAGGAGGGCTGTGGATATGAGAGATCAAGAAAAATTCCCTTTATACATCTTGTAAAAGATGATTAAAGGTGTATCAGTTAACGTTCAGGGTTTGAATACACCATTTAAAAGGAACAGAATATATGCTTTTTAAAAAAAAGAAAAAATAGATATTGCCTTCCTTCAGGAAACTCATTGGTTAGATAACGATAATCGAAACTGGGGAAGTAGACCCTTCACAAGATTTGTCCATGCTTCTATGACGAAAAAAAAAAGGGGAGTAGCAATTATTTTTTCTGATGCATTAAACATAGATATCCAATATCAAGAGAAGGACAAGGAAGGCAGATATATAATCTTAATAGTAAATATAAATGAAATTATATTTACACTTGTAAATCTATACCTTCCTAATAAGGCTCCTTCTAATTTATTTTCTAAAATAACGCAAAAAATAGATAAAATTAAAAAAGGCCATCTTTTGATAGCAGGGGATTTCAATTGTGTCCAGGATGTAGACCTAGACAAAAAATTAAT